>OX419587.1:9618288-9687438 GCA_948473455.1 Teleiodes luculella | reverse complement strand
GAACCTGCAGATGATTACAGTTAGCTACAATTAAATAGTAAATTAAAATAGTTTAATCATAATAGTTCTTAAAAAGCTTCGAAATTGTTCGAAATTACACATACATAATCATACTAGCAACTCTGGAAAAAGACAATTTCTTCACAATCTATCATACATAGGTTCTTTTGATAGTAGTTCTGGTGAAATCGAATAGATGACGCTTTTCGGCAGCTCGTTGAATTTGATGTTGGTAGGGCTTGACGTAGTACTACCTAGTGCTACCTATTTCTGATGATGGCGCTACTGTGTTTCGATTGTTAATAATGTATTTATAGGATATTTTGCAGTTTTCTTGTGCTTTAAAAGCTTCTATCGTTAAAAAAAATAGAACCTAACTAAAACTTTCTGTCTAATTTACCTTTTGATGAATTTTCTGAAACCCAATTTTCAAGACGGTATGCGTAACGCCATCTATTATCTTTTTTAAAAGCTCTTTATCTTTTGTTCGACATGGGAACCCTGTGGTACAACTATTGATCGAGTCGGCAACATCGTACTTGTTTGTGGTATTTTCAATGCAATTTGAAAGCACGAGTGTCTATACCAGTTTGTAATAACTGTGATAGATGGAGCTGTGTGCGTATAGAAGCTTTTTTTTTAATTGACCTATGCTTGTGTCGAAAAAGTACGACCAATCAAGCTTCACCGGACTTGCGGGGGAGGAGAAAATAGAAACGTTAAATGATTTTGTTGGGCTTGTACGGAGACTTGGTGGCATAATTGGTAGTGCGCCTGTACGGCCCGGATAGCCCAGGAGATGCGGGTTCAAGTCCCTTCCCAAGCTCAATAAATTTCATTTTTCATTTTCGCTTCGAATAAAAGATTTACTTTAGGTACTTATATTATCCATAACTTTTTATGTCGTCGGCAAATTGTATAAATTCATCATTTTACAGAATGAAATTCATTCCTCTTTTCAATGAGCTACGTGGCATAAGTAATAGAGTTGAAAAAAAATGGCTTGAAATACAAGAATTATTTAAAGTTGATATATTTTTTTAAAATTTTTATTCTTTTTTTTAAAAACGATTTTTGAATGGCTGTCCTGGATAGGTTTAGGAAGCCTGTTCCACATCAACACAGCTTGTATGGAGAAGAACCTAAAAAGGAATTGGGTATTCGCTCGAGGACACTCCAGCGTCCGCGTGATGCAATCACGCCTGGTGCTGGAGCGAGGGTCTTAAGGAAGAAGGAGGGTTTTAAAGGCATGATAAAATATATGTTACTAGCTGTCCGCCCGCGGCTATACGCCCGCGTAGTTTTTTTTCCATTTTTTTTACCTTTTAAACCTTCCCTGGACTTCCACGAATATTTCAAGACCAAAATTAGCCAAATCGGTTCAGCCGTTCTCGAGTTTTAGCGAGACTAACGAACAGCAATTCATTTTTATATATAAGACTAGCGACCCGCCCCGGCTCCGCACGGGAAAATGGTTATTGTGGGTTATCCTTCAGTATATTATGCATGTATTATACATATAAACCTTCCTCTTGAATCACTCTATCTATTAAAAAAAACCGCATCAAAATCCGTTGCGTAGTTTTAAAGATTTAAGCGTACAAAGGGACATAGGGACATAGGGACATAGGGACGGAGAAAGCGACTTTATTTTATACTATGTAGTGATTTTATAGTAATTTTAATACACTAACCAAGTGTCGTATCCTCCGTAGGTGGAAGCTGCTAGTAAATGGTCGTATGAGTTTTTCAGTTCAAGGCCCACCACTGCTGCATCATTAATGACTTCTTGGTCAGTGAAAACCCACTTTCTTATACCTATACTGCGGCTGTCCACTGAATAATCGTCCTGCAGACCAGCTTGTACTGCAATTACATTAAAATTGTTAACTTTCTCCTAAGGTAGATAAACAAACTACTCCTGGTTTCAGACAAGTTATAAGGTTATTGAGCCACATGCCTTTAAGGTTGCTCATATTGGTTTTCATATTGGGTTCGATTTTAATTCACATACCAACAAGGGAAAAGGATTCGAAGGTGGTATTCTAGACCTAACTATGGGTAAGGGATGCCCATACATAATCCTAAAATTGTAAAGGATCGGCCGGGTCACCCACCAAATCCGGCGCCAAATGGTTGCGTTATGTCTCCTCTACACATAGACAGATTCATCGGCAGACGCGTCCGCGCATGTGTAGAGGGGGTGATCTGGGCATCTGTGGTAGGTATTTGACGTCGGCAGATCCATCCGCCAGTCTTCCGTTCGTTGTCGGTTTTTGTGGCACGGGTCAAAGGGTTTCAACCCAAGCGCTAGGCGACCTGCCGCACATAGGACGACGCATCAGTGTTCTTCGGAAAGCGAGTGAAAGTACACGCGTTCTTCTAGTAGTTTTATTTATATAGGACTATCAGTAAATTATATGTAAAAAAAATAGAATATGCTTCCAAATGTACAATTAAATGCTAAATGCACATTCTATCACAGCATGCATTAGAAACCTACATCTCACAGTTAAATCAAAAAGTTGCTTATATAATAACTGGTAAAGATGATTAACATAACATAACCATTTGCGTGCGTGCGTACGTCTTGCATCCGTCGCGAACGAACAAAGACTGATGGACCGACAGATGTGTGTGTGGGCGCTCATGGAGATTCATCTGCGGCTGCATCCACCGACGACGTCCGGCGACGCATCTGTCTATGTGTAGAGGCATAACAAGGGCTGATTACGAGTGCTGTGTGAACCCGACCGTATCACATTTAAAAAACGATGAATCACTGATTACATAATTTATTATTGGTGGTAATGGGCGGGGTACATTACCCGTAAAGCCGACCGCCGATGGGGGGAAAAAATATTGAATGGCGACTACCGGAACGCGAAGCGTGAACTAGCTCCCATAAAGTGGGCTGACGACCATAAGGGTTGCAGGAATCCGCTGGGTGCAAATGAAATCAAACAGGCGAGTCTATTGCCCTACAACGAGTCAGTCTAGGCAAGGATAAAAAATACCTTTAGCACGTTGACTTTTTGCATTTCTTAAAGTCTGAAACAGGCTAGACCCAGAAATGATACATTCAGAAGTCTGGAACAGTATGTGGATATCATCAGGCAGGGTCCCGTAAGTGCCAGTGTGGCAGGATATTTTCATTACAGGCTTTTCATCTAACTTTTCTAGTAACAGCAGGTGGCCTGTATTTGTATAGAATCCAACATTTCCATTTTTAAAGCCCACTATAATGCAAAACCAGTCAGGACCATTCTGAAAAAAAAAAGAAAACAATAAAATTGCTATCAATAACTCATATGAAAACCATTGCAATGAAAAAATTTTATAAGGGAAATTGTTGCCATAGTCATAAAAATATACATGTGGTGCCCCCAGAGCAGAGCAGGTTTCTTACTTCCTTCACATCAATTTCCTTTTAAAAAAATTAGTTCCATTGAAATTCCGCAATATGGCGAGGTTTCTTATTTCTTTGGTCGGGCTTTATAATACATTAATGAATAGCATGTTAATAAAAAAACGAAATTTAACAAACTGGCAAGACAATGTTCAGAATGGGTTTCAAATGTACAGTAGCCAGTGTATTTATTTTTTATTTTTTTTAAACAGGTACATTTACAGCAGTACATATATACACATTTTACAAGGTATTATATATCTAGGTCTTGTTCTTATATGTCTACCGGTTACAAATGTACACAACATTTTCTATATAATAATAAAAAGAAATATCAAAAATAGTAGGTAGGTGTTAACATTTATTTTTATCTACCTTTTTACATCGCCTTAAGTTTCTAGAATGGTCAATTCGTTTACCTTTCCAAATCATTGTGGAGCATGAGAAATGTGCCTCAGTATTTTGTCCTTAAGTTGATAATGTGTGAAGAAAAATATATCTATATCGAGTCTGCCAACAAGTTCATTATATTTTAAGCATATTCTGGGAATTGGACTATGAAGAGCGAGATTGGTACGACAGTGTGGAATATTAAGTATTTTTTGAATTGGATACCTTGGGTATTTGTAAGGTACGTTAATTTTAATTTGACTAAGAAGATGTGAGCATTTTATTTTATTAGATACTAAACCATGAAGGAATAGTATGTCCGCTTGCATTCGCCTATCACGTAGAGTGTTCATATTAAAGTATGTATTATGTGGTTAGACATTTGCACTACAAAATTAACCCTTACTGCTGTGGAATTTGGGCACTCTTAAGGTCAATATGTCCAGCCGCATGTGCTGGCTACTGTACATTAAAGAAAAAAATAATATATTCAACTCATATTTTAATAAGCATACAATCAGAAATATTCCCAGGAGACCAATGAGAAGACGGTTAGCTAAATTCTTACCTGTGATGAGTTTTGGGATGGACATATAGGTAATGCTAAAATAGCTGTAATATCTGAGGGTAGTGTACCACTCCATGATATCAAATAAGTGTTACTGTCCGTTGAGCTAATCCACTGGGTGGTCAGTAGACATAGACGATTTCTGAATCCTACAGCCAGTAGGTTCCCACATGAAGAGAGAGAAACAGAGCATTGTGACAGCCAATTAATATCTGTAACCATGAAATAAAATTCATACTAAAACTGAGCAAAATGTTCAATATAAAATGATCTCATAGATTCTTACCATCTCTCTCTGGGATAAACAAAGCTCTAGCAAGGGTTGATATATCACCACAATCAGCTATTTGTTCTACTTGGCACGACATCCTCCTTCGTTTGTTTCTTGTTTCACGTTTAGCAAACACAACACAAAACAAAATAAAATTATTTTATGAGTAGGTACCCAACAGATATATTTATTATATACACAGAAAGAGCATAATAATATTATTAATCGAAAATTAAAAAAACAAGAAAGAATACATGAGAAAGGTAAGGGCCTCCGCCCACTGGCGACAAAGTCAAAAAACGAAAGGGACGCAGTTATGCGTTAGAATGAGATACAAATACACCGCGCTCACTCTTGCGCATAACTGCGTCCCTTTCGTTTTTTGTCGCTGCCGCCAGTGGGCGGGGAGCCTAATAGAATAACAAAGATTTTTTTTATTATTATTATGGCTTTTGCGTCTTCACAATTCCGCCAATGTCATGTAATCATGTTCATATGCCAGAGATAGAGGCTTGTTGCGGCAAGTGCGGTGCGGCTTGCTTGCTTGTGTTGTGCTTGCTTGATTTATAGTATGTGCTTGTCTTTAGGGTTTGTCATCGACTCGCAAATGGCTGGTTTACACGTATTAAGTGACGAAGTAATTAACTAAATTTTAACTTGATTTTAACTTAATTCTTGCGTGTAAACAACCACTTAAGAGCTCTTTAGTCACAAGTGGTAAGTAAACGATTTAGTGGTTAAGTGAACAAGTGAAATAGAATCTAGTCTATTTTTGATTAAGTAGCCGCGCCTCCCGCACCGCTTGCATTCCCCGGTAGGCGTGGCTTTCTACTAAACTGTCATTTAGTTACGTGTGAACTCAACAATTTAGTGAAGTACTTAAGTAGTACAGTGAACTAAAGAGTGCATAAGTTAGACAAGCGTGTAAACGATCGGTTACTTAAAATTAAGTTAATTTTAACTTAAAATTTAGTTAACTACTTAACAACTTAATACGTGTAAACAAGCCATAAGAAGAAGTATGTGTGTGCTAAGTAGTTTCGCGAATGGTCTAAGGAATTTTACGCGGGAAGTAACGACTAGGCTGTATAGGATTTAAACCCTTTGCCTTTTCCATAAGCTATGATAAATAAACGTGAAAAAAAAAGAAACATTTATGCATTTACAATAAAAAAAAAAAAACGAATTTTTGACCTATTGTTGCGTTATTGTTGTATTTGTGAATTTTGTGATTGTGAATATTGTGATGCACTTTTTTATTATTTGTGAAATGATGTGTGAATTTCTAGAAAGATAATTTATCTCATACCGCTGAAATTGGTTAGTATAATCGCAAACTTTATTGCGTAATTTATATCCATAACATTATGATAACATTTAATTTTTTTTTGTTTTGTACTATGCGTTGTATTATTGTCTTTATATATTGAAGGTACCTAAAGCTGAAAAATGGGGTGCTTACATAGTAAAAAGGAAACTTTGGATCTGCACCCAAACGTGTTCAGAGTGGTAAACATTGACGAAAACGGTGCAGACCTATGCTCTGGTCAGCTGGAGATTACAGAATCTGACATAATATTGTACAGAGAAGGAAGGGACTCCACTATCTGGCCTCTACATTCTTTACGAAGATATGGATTCGAAGGAGATCTATTCAGTTTTGAATCAGGTAAGTGGCAGGAAACTACTATTAAACCAATTAAAAAATTGTTACACTGTTGGAAAGCTATACTATCACTGGGTAACAAAGGTTCTATTTTTTTAAATAGGGATCCTTACTAAAACTTCTATAATGTAATCCAATGTGTAAAAAAAATACCAAATAATATATTCCTAATAATTAAAAAGGCTCCAAACTACTTAACAGATTTTGAAGAAACTTGGTACAAAAATAGAATAGACTTTGGGAAATTACATTATGCCACTTTTTACACCGGAAAATTTCTCATTCCATAAGAAAAACTTAAAGCGGGGAGCCATGGTGGAAAGCTAGTGTGGAATAAATAAAGAGACCATTATTTTTGATTTATTTCAGGTCGAAGATGTGAAACGGGAGAGGGGATATATGCTTTTCGGTGCCGTAGAGCTTCACTACTATTCAGAACATTACAACAGCAAATACAACTCAGAAACATTGTTCATGATGCAGTTCAGTACCCAATACCAAGGTTATCGCCTTCTCCTCAGGCCAGACAAACCCTGCAAGCTAGTGTTGTTCACAGGTCTTCTGTAGACAATGGTCCACCAGAAAATGTTAGCTCAGCACTCAATAACAACTCAAACCCTCCAATACCATCAATTTCTAGAGTTACTAACCAGAACCCTCGATTAACATCTAGTGCAGATATTCTTGAAGTGATGCCTCTCTATCCCAGACCACAGACCAACAGCTCACAAGTAACAAATGTATATCAACTAAGGGAATTTAAAAGAGAGCATAACAACAACCAATCCGAGGTAACTTCTGAAGTTAACCATGTTTATAGCAATGATATAAGTAGAGATCTTGCCGTTTTAAGAAATACTCTGAGACATGAATCTGTTCTGAATACTATGAAAGAAATTGAAGATGAGACAAAATTTCTTGAAGGGAGGTATTTAAATGAAGGTAATATTGTTAGAAGTGGTGATCCTATGTCTCCTGCCTTAAGCACTAGCAGTGAGCATTATGCGCAATTAAGTGTTGAACAACAGGAAGCTACATCTCGATTGTACATGAATATTATTCCACCTTCTGCAGGAGCTACATTTGTCGACCCAGATATAAATAAAAAAGATACACCTCCTGCTACCCCTTCAACCTTAAAACAAATAGAGTACTGCAATTTGAACGTAGGTGTAAGATCAGAGATTAACACATATGCTAACTTGTCCCTGGGTGACATGGCTGACAATATTAAGAATACCAAACAGAAGTTGCATTTCAATTTACAAGAACACAGTCAAAAGTGTTCTGAATCTGATACTTTTACTTCAATGTCGCCTGTAGAAGAGATGGAAGTAAACTATGCCATACTTGATATAGATGCAAGTAAAGAGGCTGCCAAGATTTCCAGAGATTTAGCTTCTCCAGAAAGCCAATCATACAATAGTTCAAAAAATGAAAGCTCTGCGTCATGTTCTTCACATGTGCGCTCTAGGCTTGTATCGCAGAATAGTCTGGAGAAACCCCCAGGTTCCAACCTCGGTATTGCTCAGTCTGCTAGTATTGGCTACACTACCATAGATTTTGACAAAACAGTTGCGCTTACGTCGGTAGCGGCGGGAACCGATATCGACTCAGAAGGTCCTCGAAAAACAAGGCACAACTCTTCCAACGTTACTTGTGGAAGCCCTACTAGTTCTGATAAGGTCAAAAGTTAAAATACATATAAATCTAAGCAAGTTGATCATAAAAAAAAACAATTATTTGCTATGAGGCTGATGTTTTTTTAAGAATGGTAATGAGTTAAATATTTTATATAGTTACATTATACATTATTTATTGTGCCAAAGAAATTATTGTATGGGTATAATATTGCTTTACCAACGTCTTGGCAAAAAAGTTTAAAAAATTATCATGCTCCAAGACCAGTGTGTTTATGTGTGTAACAAATACCCCTGCAGAGTTCCTAGTATAACTATGAAAATAAATAAAATTTTCTTTTTTTTTTGTGAATAGGTATGGGGCACGTTCATATTGGTGTGATCATCCCATAGTAACTTAGCGAAAAATACAAAAGCATGACTTTTCAATAAATGGAAAAGTTAAATACAGTCCATCAAACTTTTTTTGGCCAAGCTTTACACAAGTAAAAAACGTAACTACAAGTAGATAGGCAATTGCTAAAGTCTTTTTCCTTATTAAGTCTTTGTGTGGTGGGACTACTATAAAATTGTGATTACTATACATGCATATTTTACTAGTTTTTTTAGAATAGCTACCAATTTCTTAGAGATAAACCAAAGGGCTTGTTAATTTTTTAATTCAGAATTATGTGCATTATATTTGTGCTGTTTTTTGCAGCCAGGTATATATAAATCTAGCTATAGTTTATGTAATGCTTGACTCTTGAGTTGAGCTAAAGCTATTATTATACACTGGAGACATTTTTATGTTTCGTTAATACTTGTAGATAAGTTATTTAACTAGGATTAATTATAAAATAAGTTACTAGGAGAAGAGTATGTGCGGAATGAAAACCGTCTCATGGCGTAACCGTCACCTATTTAAATTAAATATCGATCGATACCCTTTAAACATAAACTTACATTAATGATGTATTGATGTCATTTTTACCTTTCCACCATCAGTTCAGAGTTCTGATTGTTCTAGTCCACAAATGTGTGGTAGATAAGAGTTTGTTGCTCACGATGTCTTGTCAAATGCTGTAATTAAGCTCTGCAGTGCCCTCTATCCACTACGGTTCTTTCCGCACATACTTTACCTAACAGTACGACACAAAAGAGTACGATAGAAATAGAAATAACGTCACCAAACAAACCTTCAGGAATCAATTCTATGCCCTCTTTATTATCAACTCTTCTGTGTCTTACTATACCTAAATATCAAATGTGTATTTTAAATGCGCCAATGCCCCTAGTGTAAGGAGTGCTTCAACGAATACCAAATAGAAGCTTTAATTATTAATATCAAATGCCATTACCAGTTGTTTATTGTGTCGTAGTTTAAGTAAAGTATGTAAATATTGTAAAAGGTGTAAACGATAGTGAAATTCTGAATGTATAATTCCCTATATTTGGTTATTTTACTCTGTGTAGAAAAAGTCTCAAATCACAAATTTCTGCGATTCCAAATTTATTATAGACAAACATTAGACAAAGTATACGTACCTCCTGTAATCGTTGATGTAAAATATGACGTCACATTCTCCTATTTCCTTTAATTTTCCATTTACTATTTTGATCTTTCATAAAAAGAAGCTTATTTGACTATTCACTTTCTAACTCTTTCTTTCAGGTGAGTACAAGCGATTACCAGGTTTATTTGCAGCCAAGGGTGCACCCATTCCAAACAGTGCGAAAGCAAATCAGGCATTTACAGCGGCAAAAATATAATTGTATTGCAAAGTGGTTTTTGCTGCCGCTCCCCCGCCACAAACCGTTACTTGATCCTTTCAAACAACTAAAAAAGAGCTGATAATGTTCTAATGGCTAAAGATATTTTTTTGGATCATAGCTAAGAACCTCTCGATATGACAACTGCAAACAAAAAAAACTAGATCAAAATCGGTGCATCCGTTTAGGAGCTACGATGCCAAAGACGGATAGACAGACAGACACACACGTCTAACTTAACACCCCTCTTTTTCGTCGGGGGTTAATAAAAGGAGTACAACAAGCGCAAATAAATTTGTAATCATTTGCACTCTTATATTTGAGATAGGTCATATCATAGTAGTCGGGTAGTCTGGCTCTACCATTATTGATAAGATCTCTATGATACTATAGGCAATGTGTATCGCCGAGTGTAAGTAATTTTTTCTTAAAAATGTTTTGACATGTCGTCATACGTCAATATTTAGTTATTTATTTCTATTATTTATCATTATGACAGTATGTACGCAGGACAGGAGGCCTTGTTTGGAAGGAAAAATAAATTAATTTGTTCAGTTAGTTGGAGCATGGCTGTAGATTGACATGACAGAATGAGCTCTCGCCTTTCTCTATACTGAAAATGTACTTCGATCTCAAACAGCATTCGATATAGTAAGGTTTCGTTCATTGTCTAGCTATAAACATAGATCTCGTGAGTTTCAATGTAAGTCATTCAAAAATAAAGACTTAAGCGGTTAGATGAGAGACAAACTTACCTAAATGTTGAATAGGACACAAGAAGAGCAGACTCGCTACTTCTACGGGCGTCCGCTAAAACATGCGCTGGTGCACGGAGCGAGCGAGCAAGCGCCCGCTTTATATAATACTCACCACTATAGATAGACGTTTGAGCCTAGTGACCGCGACCCTTACGCTGGTGGATATTTAATGCCATATACCACCGTATTTTATAGCACCTGCCCATTTTTTAGCATACGCCCTAATATGCTACTAACTAAAGTTGCAGTCCTGTACTTACAACTTCAATTTTAAAAAAATATACAAGTAGGGTAAATTTATTGAGAAGTAACGCAGCGCTATGTTAGATTTATTGATTATGTGTTGTTAATTAAATTAAATTATTTAAAAAAATGGCCAACACGTAACACGTAGTGCACGATACAATTAGCCGCATGACAGCATTGTCAATAACCATGCTGATATGTTACCTACCTAACTAAGTACCTACTGATATTTGTTATAATGTACCTAATTTAATTTCATTCAACTATAGGTATAAATTGTGTAGGAAAGCTTCACATATTTTCGGTTGTCTAAATAAGAAAATCGCATAAGTATCAGTTATGCATGCGCCTGGATGTGATTAAAATTGTATGAACAGTAGCCAGCACATGCTGCTGGACAGTTTGTTCGTGATGCGACTGTCTAACCACATGTGCTACCCGCTGTACGTACAAGTTTTATTATTATAACAAAACAGGGTGGAAATGATAAATCAAAGAGCAAATATAAATGTATAGAATTAAGTACAAAATTGTAATGCAATGCAACAAATAATAGATTTAATAGGTACAGCATTTATATAAATATAGACTGTATTAAAATTAGAATAAAAATATTATGTATGAGTTACGAAGTGTCTATTTTTATTTGAATGACTGAGAAGAGTGAGAAGCTAACAGCCCACAAGCCCTAAATTCGCAAGTAGTTTTTACGTAAGTTGTAAATAACGTAAAAATGTTTATGAATAAAAAGTGTGTGAGGGTATAATCTCATAAATAGTATAGGATCCTTACTATACCTACATACTCCAATAATTTAACCCAATGTGTAAAAAAAATACCTAAAATATTCCTAATAATTCAATAGGTTCCAAAACTACTGAACTGATTTTGATGTAGGTATTTAGTACAAAAATAGATTAGACCTTGGGAAAGATCATAGGCTTTTAATGCGGGAAAATTACACATCCCCCGGAAAAACTGTTAACTCGGATAAGGTGTAATATTGTTCTATGGACCTGCGGCGGAAATTTATACTTCTTAGATATTAGAGCATGGTCTAAGAAAACAAGGTCTTCCCATTAGACCACGTGACTGACACGAGCCTACGTCATTTTGCCTATTCATCCTTGTCGAATGCGTGTAAGACAAGTATGAACAGCGCAAAATGACGTAGGCTCGTGTCAGTCACGTGGTCTAACGGTTAGACCTTGTTTTCTTGGACCATGATATAGAGCGTCGCGCGTCGGTGGCCAAGTGACCAGGCCGGAGGCGCGGGCTCAAGCCGCAGCAAGTACCTAAGTATGTAATGTAACTACCAATGTGTTATCGATTTCAGCATTCAATCAAATATACATTCGTTTATTTAGCGCTATTCCGGTATAGGAAAACATCGCGAGGAAAACTGCACACACCTACGAAGAGTGTGAGACTTAAAAGTTTACACGCACTGGGAAAGCGTGATCGACTAAGGCCTATTCATTCTGATTTCATGTTAGGCTTAAGCCCCTTGTTTGGGACACACATAAAGCTGTTGATGGATATTTACGGTTTTGCATTTATTATTTTTACATACTATATAACCGTTTCCAGTAGCTGAGATGATGAAAATGTTTAGTGTTTACATCGTTTACCCTACGTTACATTCCAAAGAGATGAGAGTTTTCGCTTTCGCGCTCAATACCGTCTTGGAAAGTGCTCAAGTTAAACGTGCGTGTAGATATCGTGGTAAATTACCTAACATTAACACTATGTGGAACAAGTTGTCAATTCACCATAAGTTACATAAATTTACATTCATGTTAGGTAAGATTTTAGTAACTTAATAATTAAATGACGATTTTTCTTGCCAAACTACTGAACTCTATACCTAATATAACGTACCTGCATAAAACTTTGCAGAAATTTTAGTAGCCGTGGCTGAATCAGTTAAAATTGAAAAAATGTTAGTCCCCGAATTGGTTCAAAGTGGAAATTCAAGCGCAGCTGTATTAGACTGCATTTATTCGGGAGTTAGCGACCAAGTATCCGTGCAATGGATTTTCAGCGATCATGACCCACTACGAGTGGTCGCCTCGTTCGGAACCCCGAGTTCGTGGGATCTTGACGGGACGACTTGATTTAACATACAGACCATCAGGTGAGTAAAGTGTGCTTTACATTTTTTGGGGTTTCGTACCTCAAGAAAAACGGATTCCTTATAGGATCACTCGGGTGTCTGTCCGTGTCCGTCGTCGTCTGTCAGCGCCATTTCTTCCGAAACTACTGGACCGATTGAGTTGAAATTTGGTACACGTATGTAAATCCGTGACCCAAAGACGGACGTGTGACATTAAATAATGAATTTAAAATAGGGAAGCTACAAATGACCATTCTGTCCCCCCCTCATCTCCGAAACTTTTGAAAAAATACTGAAGATAGGTCTTTAGATTATAGGAAAATTTATAATAAAACAGCGCGTACGCACTAGTATTGCAAAATACCCTATTACTTTAAATACCAAGGACTTCTTTTAAGTTTTTCTGCTGTGATTTATGGGTAAAGAACTATGTTCAGTACTTTTTTCAAAATTTTAGGTCCAGTACCTAGGTCCGGAATATGGGGAGGAAATGGTCAATGCACGTCAATGTTCACCAATTTCCTTAAGTAACTTCAAAACTATTTACCTTGAAATTGTAAAAAAAAAAAATTTGGTATCCTTATGCCCTACATTTAGTTCGCAAAGCTTTTTGTTTTCAAAATCTAATTTACCTCCCAAAAGTAGCCTCCGTGTTTGAAATTGATTATAATGTCACAAGTCCGTCTGGGTCCTGGATTTGCATACATGCACCAAATTTGAACTCAATCAGTTCAGTTCTTTCGGCTGATGATGAAGAACTTGTTTGTACGGAATCCTCTCCAGGCGAGTTCAACTCGCACTTGACCGGTTTTTATGAGATGTAGATTAATTTAGAAAGTTGCGAATTATTCTTAAATCAAACATATTTTCAGTGTTGCTTACAGAAGAACGTCGTGCTCTTCGTATAGTAAACTTAGATCCTGAATTAAGTGGCAATTATACCTGTAGAATATTAGATCAGGCTACTGAGACTCACCAGACTAAAGCTATGCTTGTATTCAGTAAGTCCAACAGTTTCATTTTGGTATTAATACACCTATATAGGCACGCATTCTACATGTATTATACGTTTTCAGGTCCAGAAAAAGATTTTGAATTGGAATTTCTTAGAAAGGATCAAGAAATTGAAATAAAATGTACAGCTCGGGGATTATTCCCGCAACCGGAAATCACTTTGGAATATAACGGGTAAAACAGAAATTAAACCACCTACTACCTATTATCTCCCAGTTATATAAGACTTTTAAGGTCAAGCTGAATACGCGATTCTGTGCCTTATGAATATTTATTTCTTATTCAACAAACCGGACGTAACATAACCCACTCGATAAGAAAGAGAAGAAGAAGAAGAACATAACGGTGCATGATGTTTAACTTGATCTTTTTGTCTATAGAGCATGATCAGAAAAATAAAAAATAATCAATAGAACCGTGTTTAACCTAATGATTGTTGCAGCCATAGATGTAGTAATATAGTGGTTGCAGCAAAAATTGACAAATAAAATAAGAAAAAAAAAAAAACATGTTTCGTCCCCTTACACTTACATCCACTATAGAATAATGTGATTACTTATCCATTTGCATTGCAGTGAGATATTTCCGAGACAGCAGTTTCGTATGTGGCGCCGCGAAGATGCTTTGTACGACGCTGATAGCACCGCAGTATTGAGCGTCGCGTCCGGTAGACAAGACAGAACACAACGGATATCTTGTCGACTACAGATTCCGCTAGCCGGCTATACTGCTCTCAAAAGCGTATTTTTAATAGGTGAGAGGTCGACTGACTACAAGTTTACAACAAATGTCCACCACATCGCGAAGGGCAAAAAATATATATCTGGTACTTGTTTTATTTCCTAACGCTTGAATTGATTCTAAATGTGTTCTGGTGGCGTCCCAAGGGCAGTTCTTTTTTAATAAAATTTACTTAAATAAACTGTGTAGGTGGCTAGGTGGTAATTATCCATTTTTTTCTTTTTCAGGTCAACAGTGCTGTAAAAATAGATCCTCAAGTTCACCAATTGCTGCCCTATATTTACATTTAATGTATTTGATAATTAAAACTGTTGTATTATAGTTGGTCGATACTAGTGAGAATATTTGTATTAAAACACGTTAGGTACTTTTGTTAGCAAATTTATTAAAAATATATATTATTTTGTACAATTAATGTGAATATACCTAACACTTATTTACGTTTCGCTAAATCTGTAGTCACAGCAGCAATAGCGAAAAAGAACCCAACACGATCAACCACGAACAAAGCAATTTTCGGGCCGCGAATCCTGTAATCATAAACATTGGGTTAGTGATATATTTACTGTAGCAACTAATAGCGTACCAAATCATTAGTAGAAAAGGTTTTGCTTGTATGCTTGAATAACAGTTCTTATGTTGCAAATCGACTTCATATTCATAACGATGTCAGAATAGGGAGGTTAATTATTATATTTGTTATTATTTACATTGCAATGGTTAATGAATTATTTTATACCTAGCAATAATGCCTTAGCTAGACCAATATTATGTTTATTGCCACGCAATGCCACACGGCCACAGTGAACATTAGCATCTGTAGCCGAGTGGTAAAACTCACGGCGCACCACTCATATTGGTTACGGGTTCGAAGCGCGGTGGGTCACTAGTCTAGCAAAATATCAATTTGGGATACATTCTCCAGGACACTGCAGGCTGAACCACCTGATTGTTCAAAATAAAATAATCACGTGCATCAGAAGACACGCAAAGCTTGTAGTCCAGCCCAGCACTATCTATGGATGTAATCGTTATATAAGTGAACCTCTTCAAAAGCCTTAGGTGGCTCAATAATTCAGCGTTAATGAGGTTGAGATACATGCATACACATACATACATAAAGAAACACTCTTTTCATTAACGGCGCGAGCAGAGTTTTAGAAGGCTCACAGGGAGCCCAATCTAAAACCACCTTTAACAGAGTGCCAGGGTTCAGAATTTCAGATTCGGTTCACATCTTAAATAAGTTACACCGATCTTCGTTTTTCAGAGTGCATTAAGTAACAGGTTGTCATCCTTTCGCCTACGCGGCAACTACACCCGAATCCCTTATAGTCAATTCACACCGGAATAGCAGCGACGTGGCGAGCACTTTCAGTGTAAAATCATTTTGGAAGTTATCCACATACTAAAAAGACTAGTATCGCTTGAACATCTTAAGATTTTGTAGGGCTACCGGTAGGTTTGAGGGGATGACGCAAGGGCAGCAGTAAAACCAGAGCCCCTTGATGGTGCCATGATGCTGAGTAGTAGCAGAACCACTAGTCTTCGCGAACCTGAGAGACGAGAGGTGGAAAAACTGTGCGGCAAGCTCTCGAACCCCTCGGATGCGGGGCGGGCTGGGGCGGTGCGTAGGGCCTCCGGGGTGGGGGCCCGGTAGAGGCACCATGCCGACACCGTGGCCATCCGCCCGCAGCTTTCCCGTCCGCGCATCCCCGGTTACCGTTCTTGCGACTGGGGGCCTAGGGAAGCGGGACGCGCGACACATTCTTGAAGGCGAGGCGCGCGGATAGTAGGGGAAGTTCATTACATACGGATGAGTGGCATCATCAGGCTGGGATTAGGGGTGAAATAGTTCCTATACCGGGAGCTGATCACCCGTCTGCACCACTCGCAGACGTCCCCCATATAGATAGATAGATAGTATCGCTTGAAAAGGTCAGCGGCGCCGCACGTCCGTCGGCTGTTTGGCCCGTTATATTAATAATACCGTTAAATTACGAGACGTTAAACCATCACAACATCACAAGCATAGTAACCGGACACAGTGCATTGAACAGGAAGAGGATCAGGGACCCAGGATGCCTAGGATGTGGCGAAGAGGAAACTAGCTTTCACTTCCTCATTGAGTGTCCAATGTTCTCAATGCCCAGATGGGAGATAATAGGCACGGACAGGATAGAAATGAACTAACTAGCTGAACTGACGTTAGTAAACATTTTGAGATTTTGTAGGGCTACCGGTAGGTTCGAGAGGATAACGCAGGGGCAGCAGTAAAACCAGAGCCCCTTGATGGTGCCATAACGCTGAGTAAAGGTAGAACCACTAGTCTTCGCGAACCTGATAGAGGTGGAAGAATGAATTCATATGCGGGGAGGGCTTGCGTGGCGGGGGCACGCCCGTTAGAGGCACCAAGCCGACACCTCGCTCGGCTGCGCATCCCCGGTCCCTGCTCTTGCGACTGGGGGCTTTGGGAAGCGGGCCGCGCGACACATTCTGGAAGGCGATGCGCGCAGATAGGAGGGGAAGCCTACTACATACGGATGAGTGGCATCATCAGGCTTGGATTAGGGGTGAAATAGTTCTCATATTGGGCACTGATCACCCGTCTGCGCCACTCGTAGACGTCCCCCATATATATAGATAGTAATTGTTATATGGATAAAGTTTATAATTATTTCACAGTAAAATTGCTCGCCGCATCGTAGCCATTCCGGTGTGAATTGAGCATTAGCCGCCTTCGACGACACCGAATGGGAAGAGACGAGATGGTCCTATGGTAATGCCGGGATAAGTATCGCACGCTGTGAAACTGCACTTACCGGTTTGGTGATCCGCGGCTACGGTAGTGTCAGCCGCCTCCGTACTGGTCGGCGCGCCGCCTGGCCGACAACTCGCGTTAGTACACACAGTTAAACAACACTAGATTAATATTACATATCAATACTCCTACTAAGAATATACATTTTTGTATAGAATTTGTATGAACAGTGGTAAAAAGAAGATGGGTGGTCTATGGTCACTGAACTGTACTTCTATGTTATCTTCTAATTCCGTATTATAGTAATTTGTTCTCTTTGATCTAATCAATGAATTTCAGACTTGGACGAAACAGAGGTTGTTTCGTCCAAGATTTCAGACTATAATGTTTCACGATTTAGGTCGATTTTGATGGTAATTAATTACTTTTCAAACAAAACTGTTTTAACCGACAGTTGAGTTCATCGATAGAAACTCCAATTTTATAGTAGGTACGACGAATATTGTCATACAGTCATACTTCACAAGTATGTAGGTAGGTAATATACTCATGCGTGATGCAAACAAAACTACATAAACTGTACGTTATATATGTGACATGCTGTGACAAGACAACATGCACTAGAGCTAAACGAAGGCTGTGCCATGCTGATGGAGTATGAATTGCATACATTTTCCTATAAATGTATGAGACATGTAAAACTAGTACATTTTTAAACTGTTTTTGAAATAGAAATTCAATATTATGATAAATTAAAAAAATACTCTGAACATTAATAAAGAGCGCTTCAAAGCAAGTTGATACTCGCACTATCTTCCAATACAAACCGAGCGTAAGGGCAAAGGTAAAAAATCGTTTGTCAAAACGAGTGCTGAGGTCATACACGAATCCTGTTTTAATATTATGTAATATGAAAAATAATACATTAGACTCTGTTGTATTTTCAGCTTTATAATTTATCATTTTCGATATTATTTACAAAAGAAAATGTATGATAATTTAATGTCGAATTTTGAACACATGCAAAAGAACTTTTCGAAAACTTATCTGTGACAAGTCGAATAGCTTAGTGTGACATGAGCTCAATATTTTCTAGAGACCTTACAGTTTTGTAAGAACATATCGTTCTAAATCTGTGGATAAAAGCCAGAAATAATTCGATTGGCCAAAGCAAGAATCTAAGCGAATTAGTTTGTAAAATATGAAATGTAGGTAAATATATGGTAGGTACCGGAACTGGAGTAGTACTGGGTGCTGACGTATGGCTCGTGCGGGATGCGAGGGTCGCGGAAGAACAGCTCGCAGCGGACGGTAGAGTCGTCGGGGCTGGCCAGCGTGGCGTTCGCACAAGCGTTCCACGTGCCGCTCTCGTTTGAATACTCCGCATACGTTTCATTTATTTTCAGTTTACTGAAATCGTACAATATTTCTATTGATAATGGTGCTTTTCCACCAGAGATGCGCTATGCTACGTTACTATAGATGCGTTTGATATTCACCAATCATTTTCATTGGTTCACATGGCACAGCTAAGCTATGTTTTTTATATGGAACTATGGATAGGTTTAAGCACGGTTTAAGGACCGAACTCCGACAGACTCTACTCCGAAAAGTTCGGTAGGTTAGGTTAGGTTAGGTTTTATGTTTTGTCGGAGTAGTGTCTTGTCGGAGTAGAGTCTTGTCGGAGTTCGGTTTTGGATTCCTATGGATGCGTGTTATGGATGTGTGCTATCTTTATGTGCTATGGATGCTGTTATGCCCTCGCCGCTTCCCTACTATCGAAGGGGTATCGATACATCGCATAGCTCGAGCTGCGCATGTTTATAGCACATCTCACTCGCACAGCTTGCTTCCTACACAACATAGCATTGGTGGAAACGGTCACGTAGTTTCACAGCTTATCTATCACCTCCTCGCAGCGTAGCTCCGTAGCACAGCTCTGGTTGAAAAGCACCCTAACTACCTTTTTCATACTTTCGTCATTAACGATCGATACATATCCAGGGTGAATAGGCCTTTGTCGACCACGCTGGCCCGGCTCAGATTGATCAATTTCACACGCAAACTTTGAATTTCATTGCCTTCCTTCCTTCAGCGTAAGAGCGACGAATAAACGTACATATGAATTTGATAATCGAGAACACATTAGTACGTGCCGAGGCTCTTGCACCCGCGCCGCCCGAATGGAAGGTAACGGTCTCAGTCATTTAGCCACCGACTATTCTTTCTTTTTCATACAATAAAATGTAATGTAATCTAAGCCCAGTGAGTGCCGTAAAGCATTACTACAAAACATTGTATAATATGATAAATAAAAAATTAATTATGCGTGGCCGCTAAAATATCTAAATTTAAGTTGTTATGTCTCTTTCACGTTCCCCTCCCCACGATTTAGACACGTCAAACATCGATTTTACGCGTAATTTATATAGCAGGAATTTAAAAACATCCCGACTAAATTAAGCTGAATTTGACAGCTTCGCTACTTATTTTAAATATCATTCATTCCAAATTAAATTCATTCATCTCCCCATCTTTTTCGATTTCCATATGAATGAAAGAGACCAACAACTTAAATTTAGAGATTTTAGCGGCCACGGCAGAATTGAGCCCAGTATCTTACCCACATTTGACAGCCTCCGTGGTCGAGTGGTCAAAAGTTCGTCTGACGTTTAGGAGGTTCCGGGTTCGAATCCCGGTGGGGACTCGTCGAACAAATAGCACTTTGTGAGACTTTCCTCAGTTCGGTTAGGACATTGCAGGCTGAATCACATAATTGTCCGAAAAAAGAAAGATGATTCCGTGCTTCGTGCGGCACGTAAAGCCGTTGGTCCCGGCTACTATCTACGGATGTAGTCGTTATTGGAGCCATGTCTTGTGCCTAAGGCGGTTCTATGACTGTGACGCCAGGGTTTGTGAGGTAACAAGCAAGATTCGTACCCAAGTGAGATAACAAGCTCGGGCTCGGGCGCCGCCCCCTCCACGGCGCAGTCCACCTGGATGTAGTTGCCCTGGTCACTCGACACCGCGGTCACCGTCAGATTGGGACCATCGCCAGGAGCTGAAATAACATTCACACGACAATCACTCACTGGTTAACTGTTCATCCCTTAAACCAGGCCTCCGTCACTCCATGTACTTGCGCGCTATAACTACCTACCGCCCGGCCGAGCGGTCTCGGGCCGTTTGCGGACCAATTCCCCATTCCCTAAACGTGTTAGTAGAGTGGCGCAATACGCGAGAGAGAGAGATGCAGCAACTTCTTCTTTTCGCCTAGCGCCGTGCGATCTGAATTGCACTTTATTATAACGGAGCTAGGGTTGCAATTTATATGAATTATGTCGCCTAGTGCAGCTTCTGTAGGGACTACTATTTGGTATTCTGTGCTACTTAAACACCATATAATTTAACTGCTTTTTTATCCGCAATAATAGTGGTACGTAGTACTTATTAAAACTGAACAATTATAGGTTAAAATCTCAAAAATGAAATTCAACTTGTCATGCAAAGTGGCCGGTCACATGTCTAAAGTTTATATGAAAAGATGAATATTATATTTGAGATTTCAACCTAAGTTCCATAGAAAGTTGTTCAGTTTCATTACTACTACCACTATGTTGTGGATACATAACCAGTTAAATTTCACGGTGTGTAGTACTCCTGACTTTGATTATTATTTTTGAAACATTTTTGCGAATTAAAATAAATTGCGAATAGTAAAGAAAAATCACTGTACCTATGTATCAACGGTAAAGTTATCCAATCATTTGAACTGTATTAAAGCTGCCGTAACTGGTGATGAGATGAGAGACAGTTATTTTAATACCTACTAACTCCCATTTTACAGGATCGGGCTCAATCAAAGAGAGGATACACAGTTTTTCTGAATGACACCCAATTATAGTTTCTTTACCAATTAAATAAAAAAATAGCAGGATCTGCGTATGAGAATTGTGTTTCTTTTTAAATATATCGCTACAGTAAAACTTATTTACCTATAGTTTCATAGAGATTTCTCTAGTAAAATTAGTTTTTACCAAAAATAGGTCTATAAAATAGGTCTAGTACAACTTACTATAAACGATAAGTTCTTGCTCCTGGAAGTCCTCGTTGTAGTTATTGACAGTACATCGGTATGTGCCGGAGTAACTGGGTTGGATGTTCAAGATCTCAATGCTATCATCTTCTTTAAAAACTGCAATAAAAATGACAAATTATTTTATCTGATCTCTTGACCATTCACTCGAAGAAGATGAAGAGCTATAGCTATTTATGCTACTAGTGCGGAAAGTATGTGATTTCCGATGAGAGTCATTTTATTCACGAGCGAGCAGAGCGAGCGAGTGTATAAGCCGACACGAGTCGGAAAATTATCTTTCGCACGTGTATCATACAAGATTTTACTATGCATTGTGCAAGAAAAAAAAAACAGTTTGAAAGGGTTTAAATTGGCTAGCTAAGGAAAAATCTTTTTCTTTTATAGAGAGCAGTATTTTTATTTTTGTGTTAATTAACTCAGGGAGTGGGTGGTGGCCTTGGACCTGCCTTTTATAATGTAAACCACAAAAGAAAATTATTAGGAAAAAAAAAATATCTTGAGGTAAGAAAAATATCTTCAGGTAAAACTTATAATCTGCCAGAATCGGAACTAAATTGTTCTGACAGAATCAGGGCGCCAGTGGTTTATATCATAAAATGGATCAAGACAGTACTGTGTGTAACAAAATAAATACCAGGAAACCTTTTAAAACATATTTAATGTAACATAACAACAATTTAAAAAGGTTTAAGAATATCTGGTGAAATAAAAGGATACCTAAAATAACACCGCTGTCTTCACAGAGAACTATTCGTATAGCAGTCTCAACAAACAAGGTTACATACTTAAAATTAATAATTATGTTTCACGGTTATGGAGTTGAATGTCCAGCCGTTGGATAAAGAGTAATATAGGTTACCAAACTCACAATGAGTACCTTATGGTTTTAAAGAAGCATGTTTTAAGGTTATCATTATATAAAAGTAGACATGTCTTAAGAATAATCTAACATTAAATTAAATCTTATGAATAATATGAAATTCTGCAACCATCTTCCGAAGGTAAATCTGAACACAGGTGATTACATGAATAAAAGAAAATCCAAAGTAAGAACTATTGGATAGTTTAAGAAAAGTTTGTTTTATCAATTACCTACATGGTATTGAAATGAAAGGTACGCAGAACTAGTAACCTGGCATTAAAAACGTGGTTTTAAAGAAAACCTTTTAAAGAATATTAGGTAGGTACATAGTACCAGAAACCTAAATGTGGGTGGGGCAAAATCAAATCCCTATATAAAAACCCAGCATAACAACTGCATAATAAGAAAACTTGCATAGGGAAACCCTGCATATCAACCCTGCATATCAAGAAAACCCTGCAACAAAGAGAAAACTTGTTACAGTGATGAACGTCTAACAGAAATCTTTAGTTTTGAATTAGCATAATATTTCAAAGCACTTACCCATTACGGGGTTTTCAATGTTAAGAAACCATGGTGGGAACAGAGCCCGGACGACAGCCACCTCAAGATGTCCGCGCCATGTCTAAAGAACAAACCACGTGTGTTACCAAAAAGGTTCAAGATCAAACAGTAGAATGAGAATTTGAGATCTCAATAAATATCACAACAGACTTACCGAGGTTTCGATCAATTTTTACTTTAATAGTCTGGACCGGAAAGGGGTTCCTGGATAAACATCCTTCACATACCTATTAAAGAAAAAGAACATCTAATTAACCAAAAATGTTTTAAAAACAACCATCGAACATAGTATTGAGAATCCATTTGGATAATTTACACTTACCGTTGTCCATCATAATTTCACTTGAATATAGTGTTGCTGCTATAACGCAAAGAAGAAAATGAACGAGTCATTCCTCGAATCACTTTGACAGACCGCGCGTTCCGAAACGCAACACCAAAACAATCAAGCCAGAATTCTTTTTGAGGAAATCAATTATTTTTAATTTTATTTTAAACAAATTAAGGAAAAACAAAAGGAATAATAATCCATTTGGATAATGGTAAATAACCTGTATTTCCAAGACTAATATTATTGAAAACATTTATACGAAAACAATAACTGTCTTTTCGACTATTAGAAACGTTCCGAAACTTGACTCCAGTGCTTAAAAAAAAAATTTTAGATTTATGGCTTTGGATACTTCCTCTTTTGGAAGAAGTCGAGAATAAAATGAGTTAAAAAAAAATTATCAACGCCAATTAATTTGGAAAAATAGCTAGTATTTTCTACGATGTATTATTTTTATCAAATGACAAAAAAAACGGTGTTACAGTTCATCTTTAGTTGGGAATGAAAAATTTTATTTGAAAATTTTAATTTTCAAATAAAATTTTTCGCTACCGATCTACATGAGGTAGTAACGAAAAGCTAACTGGAAACAAAACCACCGAACATGGTTTTGAAAAACCAGAGTTCAAAAGCTAAAAGAAATTCACTACCAACGAGCAAATTTTTAAAGGGAAACGAAAAATAAAGAACGTTATTTTCCTGAAAATAGAACTACAACTGTATGCAGTATTGACCAGAAAAACAGTTTCTGTCCAAAAGAAAACACATTCCAAACTCAAAAGAGTTAAGGAACTTCCCTTCCTTATAAGGAGGTTTGCTACTATGAGCTAAAAAGACTTGCTACTATGAGCTAAAAAGACTTGCTACTATGAGCTAAAAAGACTTGCTACTATGAGCTAAGTATACCAGAAGAAAACTTCTGTCAAAAAAAAACATCACATTCTGAACTCATAAGAGTTGAAGAACTTTCAAAAGAAAATATTGTAGTCACCATCACTATGGATGATAAATGACTTAAAATAATATAAAGCTTGCTACTATGAGCTGCTTATACCAGAAGGTAACTCCTGTCAAAGAAATATCAGGTTCTGAACTCACCAGAGTTGAAGAACTTTCAAAAGAGAATACATGAAGTCATCACCACTATGGGTGCAAAATGACTCAAAATATACTAACTTAAATATAAAATTGACAAAGTGTTTTCAAATTCAAGTTTGAGAAAAACACAGTATGTACTTAAACTAATACCAGAAGAAAATGAAAAACAACCTTAACATAAAACGACAAAAGTCTGTCCTTAACAATTAAAATAGTCCATAGTCTTGTTTTAGTCTGTATGCATACTTATCGTCTTGGTTTGTCACGTTAAAAGTCAAAGTCCATTACGCTAAGATAGGAAAACTTAAAATATATATTGTAAATACCACCCGAAGAGAATATTTATCTGACTTAACACACTTATATTCACCTACTATGTTTCAACCACCTTCATTATGACCGCGGATGATCAAATCTTTGATATGGAACGTACCAAGGGACTTACCCTCCAAACTTTTGAGAGAGTAGACTAACTTACTTAATTTCTTGTCCACAACACACTTTTCAAACTTGGGAGCTAACTTTGCTGAAAAGTGTTTTGGAGCACTAGATAAAGGAAAACACCTTTTATAAATTATTTGACCTTCGCTTAACTCTAAAGGTCTTTTTCTTAAATTATAATATTTACAGTTTTGTTGATACGACTTATGTAAATGACATTTCACTTGTTTATAAACATCTTGAAGTTTGGGAAGTTTTTCCGCAAACTCTTGTGAATCAGTATTTAAAGCAGACCCATCAAAAGGTGTCTGAGAAATATGCGTAGCACCATCAAGAATCATTTCACGACCATGATTTAAGAAGAAAGGAGTGAATTTAGTTCCATCATGAACACAAGTGTTCAATGCACATTGAATCTCCGGAATGTTTTGATCCCATTTTCGGTGATCAAAACGCACATACGAGGCAATAGCACGAACAATATCTCGGTTCACTCGTTCAGTTTGATTAGTTTGAGGATGATAACGGGGATTATAAAATATATGAGGAACGCCTGCATTAGTAAGAAGATCCCGAAATTCTTTAGAAGTAAACTGAGCTCCATTGTCGGTATAAAGAACACGACAAACACCATGTACAAGAAATACACCATTATACATACATTTGCAAATGGCTTTTGCAGTTGCGTTTCTTAAAGGAAAGAAAAATAATAATAATATATATTATATACTGAAATAGTCTGAGACTACTAACAGATATTAGTTCCTAGAATAGTATAGAAGAAACGGGCCAAGAATATTACAAGAAATCGCTTCCCAAAGCTTGAGAAGTGATATTGTATTTATTTTTACAAAGTCTATAAAGTTTTCCCTTTATTATGAAACTTCTTTGCATTAATAGCACATCCCGTAAAAAAAAAAATTAATATACCATAGGTCAGTTATAACATAAGGATCAAATTCAACAGATATAATTTTAATTTTGAAAAAGTATTAGGTAAGACATGTTCTTTACCTTTCCTGTGAATGATCTCACTTTCAAAAGAAAATTAACATTACAATTTAAAGTATCCATTGTAAAAATATACAGTATAGTGAGTATTATTTACTTACAATATAGCTGTAAAATACAGCACCAAAATGTTCAATATAGAAACCTTAATACTTAAAAGAAACACTTAAGTACTAAAAACAGTATAGTATGTTTAATTTTTTGAAAGAAAAAAAAAATATTTAAATTTAATTTTCATTCCACACAGCACTTATCTTACAGGGCCACACGTTGGGAACGACACTGAAAGGGTTTAAATTGGCTAGCTAAGGAAAAATCTTTTTCTTTTATAGAGAGCAGTATTTTTATTTTTGTGTTAATTAACTCAGGGAGTGGGTGGTGGCCTTGGACCTGCCTTTTATAATGTAAACCACAAAAGAAAATTATTAGGAAAAAAAAAATATCTTGAGGTAAGAAAAATATCTTCAGGTAAAACTTATAATCTGCCAGAATCGGAACTAAATTGTTCTGACAGAATCAGGGCGCCAGTGGTTTATATCATAAAATGGATCAAGACAGTACTGTGTGTAACAAAATAAATACCAGGAAACCTTTTAAAACATATTTAATGTAACATAACAACAATTTAAAAAGGTTTAAGAATATCTGGTGAAATAAAAGGATACCTAAAATAACACCGCTGTCTTCACAGAGAACTATTCGTATAGCAGTCTCAACAAACAAGGTTACATACTTAAAATTAATAATTATGTTTCACGGTTATGGAGTTGAATGTCCAGCCGTTGGATAAAGAGTAATATAGGTTACCAAACTCACAATGAGTACCTTATGGTTTTAAAGAAGCATGTTTTAAGGTTATCATTATATAAAAGTAGACATGTCTTAAGAATAATCTAACATTAAATTAAATCTTATGAATAATATGAAATTCTGCAACCATCTTCCGAAGGTAAATCTGAACACAGGTGATTACATGAATAAAAGAAAATCCAAAGTAAGAACTATTGGATAGTTTAAGAAAAGTTTGTTTTATCAATTACCTACATGGTATTGAAATGAAAGGTACGCAGAACTAGTAACCTGGCATTAAAAACGTGGTTTTAAAGAAAACCTTTTAAAGAATATTAGGTAGGTACATAGTACCAGAAACCTAAATGTGGGTGGGGCAAAATCAAATCCCTATATAAAAACCCAGCATAACAACTGCATAATAAGAAAACTTGCATAGGGAAACCCTGCATATCAACCCTGCATATCAAGAAAACCCTGCAACAAAGAGAAAACTTGTTACAGTGATGAACGTCTAACAGAAATCTTTAGTTTTGAATTAGCATAATATTTCAAAGCACTTACCCATTACGGGGTTTTCAATGTTAAGAAACCATGGTGGGAACAGAGCCCGGACGACAGCCACCTCAAGATGTCCGCGCCATGTCTAAAGAACAAACCACGTGTGTTACCAAAAAGGTTCAAGATCAAACAGTAGAATGAGAATTTGAGATCTCAATAAATATCACAACAGACTTACCGAGGTTTCGATCAATTTTTACTTTAATAGTCTGGACCGGAAAGGGGTTCCTGGATAAACATCCTTCACATACCTATTAAAGAAAAAGAACATCTAATTAACCAAAAATGTTTTAAAAACAACCATCGAACATAGTATTGAGAATCCATTTGGATAATTTACACTTACCGTTGTCCATCATAATTTCACTTGAATATAGTGTTGCTGCTATAACGCAAAGAAGAAAATGAACGAGTCATTCCTCGAATCACTTTGACAGACCGCGCGTTCCGAAACGCAACACCAAAACAATCAAGCCAGAATTCTTTTTGAGGAAATCAATTATTTTTAATTTTATTTTAAACAAATTAAGGAAAAACAAAAGGAATAATAATCCATTTGGATAATGGTAAATAACCTGTATTTCCAAGACTAATATTATTGAAAACATTTATACGAAAACAATAACTGTCTTTTCGACTATTAGAAACGTTCCGAAACTTGACTCCAGTGCTTAAAAAAAAAATTTTAGATTTATGGCTTTGGATACTTCCTCTTTTGGAAGAAGTCGAGAATAAAATGAGTTAAAAAAAAATTATCAACGCCAATTAATTTGGAAAAATAGCTAGTATTTTCTACGATGTATTATTTTTATCAAATGACAAAAAAAACGGTGTTACAAGTTATATTAAAAACTAGATATTATAAAATGGCGGGCTTCTTAAATACATGCGCGCTGAAAATATTATCTACTGCGCATGTGCAAATAGCTATCGCAAATAGATCGTCGAATCGCAAAATGAGTAAAATGTGTTCTACCACGCAAATTTCTAATTAATATTTGAACGTAATTTATCAATAAAAATCAATTTCTAAAGTAATTATACTAATTATAAACGCGTTTATTGAATTGATATTTTTATTGTTCCCTTTAGATTAGTAACAATTGGTAATTAAGTAATTTGTAAAAATATCTGAAATACTGAAATGTCAGGCTGAGCAAAAAAAACTAAAAAGTAAAAGGCACTAGTGCGAAAAAGTGCTACTTTCCGCAGTATTTGGCTGCTTAGAAAACGCTCTTTTCGAGCACATGCATTGTAAAATATTTAGTAGATCCGCATTATTGCATAAATGAGGTGTTTCGATTGAGACTAAGCAACAAAAATCTTCTTTTTTGGTGGGTAAAGGAAAACATTACAGAAATCCAGATTAAAAAAGTGGGTTTGTGGACCTTTAAGTTTCTCTGAAAGTAACTTTCACACTTAGAGTTGGATATATTCTGTTGGATAAAAGCTTCCTCCAAGGATTTTCATGACTGGTCCAGGCCGGACTCGCATCTCCCGCCGATCCACATAATATGTTTGTTGATATATCGAGTCTTCCCATACGTGGTCTTCAGAACTCGCTGGCCCAGTGCCAGATGATCCGTTCGCATTTGACCTCACCTAATGGAAAGTGGCGACGGACGTATTTACATACATGCTTAATAAGAAAACACCTATGGACTTCACAGTCATGATAAGTCATTTAATTTGTTTACCATAAGTAAGAACCTCTAAAAATTCTAATAACTTAAACATAGGTACGGTAATAAGTGCAGGGTAGCTGAACACGCGCACCGCGGTTCTCTCCTTTATTCAACAGACAATAATATAAACGGTGCAAAGTCCACAGTGTTCAGCAGTAGGTATGCTTTTGACTGTACGAGGCAGGTATCGAACTGGTGCTTCTCAGATTGGAAATGATGGCTCAATCACTACACTACAAAATACGAGTAGAAGCTACGACACGTGCAAGAATACAAATACCATGGTCCAAGAAAACAAGGTCTTGCAAATAGACCACGTGACTGACACAAGCCTACGTCATTTTGCGCTGTTCATCCTTGTTTATTACACGCATTCGACAAGGATGAATAGGCAAAATGACGTAGGCTCGTGTCAGTCACGTGGTCTATTTGCAAGACCTTGTTTTCTTGGACCATGACAAAATTTGTATTTAATACAAAATAGGCAATGGATTACCGATGTTTTTAAGCGCAGTCTTCTCTTGTAGCCTGTGATAGAGTTCCTTGGAGCCTTGGGGTGTGGTGAGGTACCATGTGACCGTGAACAGCGGGTCCCGCGACATTAGCAGCTCCACGCGGCAAGTCAGCGTCACATTGTTGCCAGCCTCCACGGTCTCAGGCACCGCGAACGATGATATTTTAGCACCTTTCTCTAAAATTGAAATAGGTATGTAATGAGGTGTTAATGCAGTACCTAGGCAGGTGCAAAAGACAGGTATAAACCTCTTGGTTTTCCAAATCATCCAAACTAAATGATAATTAAAAAACTATAGCTTATAATTTTTGGGTTTTAAAATTTATACCTTTGCATGCATATTTAATTCAAAAGAATATCTTTTTATAAAGCATAGTATCATCACGTGAGGACATGAGTTAACGCCCTTAATCATACTCTCATCGTCCTTAATCAACATCAACTCATCGCCCTTAATCGTACTATCATACTAATATTATAAAGAGGAAAGATTTGTATTTTTGTGTGTGTGTATGTTTGTAATGAATAAACTCAAAAACTACTGAACCGATTTCAAAAATTCTTTCACCATTAGAAAGCTACATTCACCCTGAGTAACATAGGCTTTTTAACATTTTACCGCGGAAAAACATCTCATTCCTACGGGAAAAACTGTTAAAGCGGGCGGAGCCGCGGCGGAAAGCTAGTATTTTATAACGTGCATAGAAAGTAGCAGAATGATATTATATCGTTGTCTGTAGGTGCGCTTCTTCTGTTTGGTAAATAAAGATGTCATGACATAGAATACTTTTATTTGCTAAATAGATCTCATGTAAGAATATATGATACCTAATTTTAAAAAACTATACTAGACAAATATTATCAAATCAAGTATTAACATTTATTGGTTGTAGTAAGCTACAATTACTATTTTGCGACTGTCATTCTGATAAGTTCGATAAATCTAAAAAGGTAGGTAATTGTATTATTACAAAAAAATTTTACATTATATTTCTGAATATGTAATGTAAAAACTCAGATTAGATAAGAATATCCGGGATATATGCGGGATTGTGGTATGGTGGTTTGATAAAAGTAAAAAAATAATTGTAGTAGGTATTACAAAATTATTTTTTTACATTATATTCCTGAACTAGCTGTCCGCCCGCGGCTACGCCCGCGTTGTTTTTTGACATTTTCCTTTTACAAGACATTTTCCCTCGACGTCGAAAAGTGATTTGTAAAATCTTACTTCGAATAAAACATAAGTATTTCATTTTCATTTTCCCGCGGTAAAAACTATTTAAGATGTTGACCAAGAATATAAGGTACGATCATACTAAATTTCATTCAAAGCAATCCAACAGTTTCGGAGATTAGCCCGTACAAACAGATAAAGAGACAGAGAAACAAAAAAATTTAAAGAATCTAAATATGTTTTATACTACTTCTTACACCCCCCTTTCGGACTCGGTTTTTAAAATTTTTTTCGACTTCTACACTTTTATTAGATATGTATAAAGCCAGTTAGATAAGAATGTGGGATTGTGGGGTGACACGCGGGCCGCCGCGCCGACGGGAGCGTTTGTCAATCTATTAAAGTATTAAATTGAGCTCGACAGTCATTTCAACTACTTTAAACTAAACTGAGCAATAAATATAAGTAAAGCTGTTTTAGTGAAAAAGCGTGTCTTTATTTATGTTTAGGAGATGTATTTATAAGAATGATGTTGTTTGTAAAACTAGGTCATATCCCAAAGAATACTCGGCAATCTCAGCCAACCTTGAGCCGCTCTGGGAATGTTAAAAATACCGCGATCTTGTGCGGCCGCCGCGTGGGGTCGCACATTATATACGAGTAGGTATGCGCGCGAACTACTAAAACATGACATTTACTAACTATACAATAACATACAGAATTTGTATTTGATATAATTAATAAATTGAATTTTCGTATTGAGGCGGTGTAACCATTACGTATTGCTTTTTTAACAACTAGGATACCTTAATAAACTTACAAATTACTGCGAAACATCGATTTAACGAACGGTAACGGTATTTGGAAAAGTAAAATGTTAAGGAAATAAACTATAAGAATGAGAACTTTATTCGATTTCAATCCAACCACCAAAAAATATTAATTTAATTAGAAATTAATCTCTACCACTACTCACTCGTATTTCAAAAACGTATAATACATAATGTAACGTTATTCTTATTGACTTGCGCTTCACTGTATCGGGTAAACATCGACAAGAAAAACAAAAATAAAAAACAAATACCACGGTAAATATCCCGTTTTAAATCTTAATAGTTATGAAAACAAGTAACAACCGTATAGTAAATATAAAAAAATGCTAAGGTAATAAATAACTGGTTATTTCCGATAAACACAAAGCTATTAAATGTTCATGTTTTCAAATTTCATTGTTCCCACCTTGTGCGAGGGCAAGGCCGAACAGCAGGCAGCACGCGAGTATCATCGCGGCGTAGCGCGGCGCGGTCTCGCGGTATCCGACTGACATGTGGCCGCGCCCGCCGCGCGACCGCCGCGCGCCCGCCCTTCGACCGACCAATTGACCTTGGATGCTACGATATGATTGCACTACTAACTCAGGACTCCATTCAGAACAACACTTACCCAACTGACTCCATCTTCATCTTCATGTAATGATGGATGGATATGTTTACTTCTAGTAGGTACTAGGTACATGATACCTGTGAGTGTTAAATAAAATAAATCGATTTTTTATATAGTAAATAAGTATAATTTGATATAATTTAGTAACAGTACATATCCTTAAATAAGTTCTAATCTAACTTTAGTATAATACAATAGGTACACTTTATAAATAATAAAGATGTTTCTTTCTATATAATACAAATTAATATTAAAATAATGTTAAGGATTTAAAACATATACTTTTGAGTTGTGTAAAATCATGTGTTTAATGAATAATATTGAAATGGAATGTATGTACGAATAAATTGTTTATTTTTGTTTTAAACAAGATGAGTGAGGATTTCTTCATAAATAAATCAAAACCTACATTATTTCAGGAGAAAGACCTCCCCCAAAGATGTTTACAATGAGCGATGTTATGTGGCCTCCAGCATTTGCTCCCCGCGACTACTATCTTATCGAGATTGCCTCTGACACAGATTGTGTAACTGTATTGTGCGTCTAAAGTAGTCTAAATGCCTTCCGGTGCGGCCTGCCCGATTATATACCGAGTCCCTAATAATATCTATCAATGCAAAAGTAACTGTCTGTTTGTTACATTTTTTCAGAGATGACATATCTTGGGAAAAGACGTAGGCTATCTTTTACCGTGGAAAAATACCTAATTCCCACGGGAAAAACTGTTAACGCAGGCGGAGCCGGAGTAAGAAGATAGTAGTTCGTATAATCTATGAGTCGAATGTATTTTGGGCCGTGTGGTGAGCACGTGTGCCACGGTGTCCTCTATCATGATGCAAATGTTCAGCCTCTTGTGCTGGCGCGTTGATACTGAAAAACATCGTGAAGGAGACGACGCCTGAGGGGCTCCATCTTTGATTATCAATTTTGATTTTGGTTATGACCGCGCCCCCGCCGGCGGGTACGGTTACCTGAAGGGATCAAAACGCGCGTCCGACCTGTGGTGTGTGTGGGTAGAATCTACAAGGCGAAGTGCGACAAGAGCCTGTCGCTGAAGGTGAAGGATGTATTTGGAAAGGTGTGCGTGTGTGTTTTGGCGCGGAGTGGCCTTGGGCCGCGTGGCGAGCACGGAGGTTTTACGCGGGAATCGAGAGGAAATGGCGGGTTCATTGTTTCGTCCTTTATAAAATTAGTTTTTCATGGTAATTGTGGTGTTAATATGGTGGAATTAGTGCGATAATGTGCCGTTAAAGAACTATTCAATAAAAGTGAGAAATAATGAGTGGTTAGCTGTTTCTGGTTTGATACCCCGCGTTAAACTTCAGTATCATTGGAATGTAAGAACCACCCTTGCATTCCAATGATCCCGTAACAAGAAATGAAACTACTGAAGACGTTTAACATAGATGCAAGAAATGACTAAAGACGACGAAATGAAACTGAAGAAATAATGACTGAAGATGAAGACATTAAACTTGGATAATGCAAGAAACTACTAAAGACTAGGCTGTATGGGCTTAGATCCCTTTGCCTTTCCCATAAGGGAGAAAGAAACTAAAAAAAAAAAGTGGCCAGCACGTGCGCCACGGTGTCCTATATCATGATGCGAATGTTCAGCCACTTGTGCTGGCTAACTATAAAGTGTGAGTCAAGTCTACAAGGCGAAGTGCGACAAGAGCCTGTCGCTGAAGGTGATGTGTTTGAAGAGGTGTGCGTGCGCGTGGGGGTGCGGCGTGGCCTTGGGCCTTGTGGCCAGCACGTGCGCCACGGTATCCTCTATCATGATGCGAATGTTCAGCCGCTCATGCTGGCTAACTATTAAGTGTGAGTAGAATCTACAAGGCGAAGTGCGACAAGAGCCTGTCGCTTAAGGTGATGTGTTTGAAGAGGTGTGCGTGTGTGTGTTGGCACGGCGTCCTCTATCATGATGCGAAAGTTCAGCTGCTCATGCTAGCTAACTATAAAGTGTGAGTGGAATCTACAAGGTGAAGTGCGACAAGAGCCTGTCGCTGAAGGTGATGTGTTTGAAGAGGTGTGCGTGCGCGTGCGGGCGCGGCGTGGCCTTGGGCCGTGTGGCCAGCACGTGCGCCACGGTGTCCCTAACGTGGGCCCGCGGCACGTCCCCGCGCAGCGCCAGCAGCCGGCCCAGCTGCTCCTCGCTCATGTCGGGGCACTGCTCCAGCAGCCCGTGCAGGTCCAGCGACAGCATCTCGATGTCCTGGCACCGCAGCACCTGACCGGTAAACAACCGCGCAATCTATACATCATATAGCTACTAGTATTATAAAGAGAAAAGATTTGGTTGTTTGCATTGAATATCCGAAACTACTGAACAGATTTCAAAAATTATTTCACTGTTGGAAAGCTACACTATCCCCGTCCCTCTCTATTCAATTTCCAAAAAATAGAGATCTTATTAAATCTCCAATATTGTGACCCAAGGTGTAAAAAAATACCAAAAATATTTGTATCAATTTAATAGGCTCCGAAACTACTGAACAGATTTTGAAGAAACTTGGTATAAAGATAGAATCTACCTTGGGGAGTAACATACATAGGCTACCAGCTACCTTATACCGTGGGAAAATTCTTCATGCCCACGGAAAAACTGTTAACGCGGGCGGAGCCGCGAGGCATTAAACACACGTTAAACACGTGCCTCAAAACTTTGTTTGATAAATCTCTCGCGTCTAAAGTGTATTTATTTTTTTGTAGTAGGATGGTACTCGTATAGTGGAGTCTTTATAATGTAAACAAACTGCTCACGAACTTTTTGTCGTACTTTATCGATTTTCAATGCCTTTACTTTACATCAGTCTAAGTTGACTAAAATTTAAGCGGGCTATAAACGTGAGTTTTAACTGAATTAACAGCTTTATCTAATCGAAAAATCAGTAGACAGAAATGTGCAGTTAAAACTGAACATCTGCAGTCCCCTTTGGGTAAGTACTTAGGTACTCGGAAGATTTTAGTCGTGACGACTGCTTTTTTATTCTCATACTCATATCTTTAACAATCTATCTAATTTATAATTGCAAAAAGTAACACTGCTTCTCCCTCTTAAACTGTCATGTCTCAACGGCTAAACGGATTGAAATAAAAATTGGAGTGGCAGTTCACTGCTGGGAATAAGCCTCTCCTACGGCGCGGCACTTGGTTTACCTAGACGCGGTAAATGAACATACACATAAAACCAAGTGTAACTAAATATAAACAAACTCACCTCAGCCAGCTTGCTGATAACCTCAAACGGCCAATCCACATTTACACCTTCGGGAGCTATTCTTCTGAAGAACGACCGTATCTGGTTGGCTTCTTTCACTATCTTGGTGGAAGCTTGCTGGGCTTCGTCCACGGTCTTAAACGTCACCTTTTTGGACAACATTGCTGTGATATACTTCTTGTACACAAGGTTTTGAGCTTCGTTTATCACATAGTCGAAATTCTTTTCTCTCAAATGATTGTAATCTTGGAAATAATCCTCTAACGTGACGCAAATAGTGTCGACGGGAATACTGACGGACAACCACTTGGCGGTGAAGAGGTCGTCGAAGTGTACTTCTAAATCTAGGAAAGCTTCTTCCAGAAGGAATCTTGCTGCTTCATCTCTTAAGTTCTGAAAGTAAAGTGAAATATTAGCAAGCTTTTAAGATCATTCTTAGCTTAGCTAGCGTTTAACCATAGTTTTATATCTATCGGACGTTAAAGCCGGAAGAATAGATTTAGGTCATACTTATATTTTAAGCGGGACGGAAGTGCAATGATGGAAATATCCATCAGGCGCACGGCCAATACTGATTTAATATTGTTACGCTGACTAAATGCAGGGTCAAACTTTATTACTATTACGTAACTACACGTGAACGCTTTCTGAATTCATGATTATCGTTGAAGAACATGTAAGTAAATACTGCGACAATGTTTACACCTGAATGACGCTCAAGCTCTGGGCTAACCGGAGTAAAGCGATTGTCGATACCGCTGGAGGAATACGCATCGGTGATAGTACCTACTCATAGTAGTGACATATTTTTTTTATTATTATAGTAGTGAAATCCTTTATAGTGCGTCTTTCTACTGAAACACTGAAATGATTATTATGAATATTATTATAGTAGTGAAATCCTTTATAGTGCGTCTTTCTACTGAAACACTGAAATGATTATTATGAATGGTAGAGACAGATGAGTGGAGACAGCAGTAGGTACAGTATAAATAAGCAGCAAACATTTAGCTCCGATTTTGGCGCTCGTATGTGATTCGTAAAGCATAGTGTTTTTTTAATGAACCGTAATTCGTATAAAATGCCGTCGTCGGGGGCTTGTATTGTACTCTGTTACCAGTCTGCTTGCCGCACCATCTGCTCGCTGTTGTTGGTGTGAGTGGTGTGAGTGGTGTGAGTGGTGTTACCTGGAAGGTGGCGAGCATGGTGTCGAACTTGGCGGCGGCGGGCGGGTCGTGCCTGGCGGGCGGCCAGTGGCGCGCCTGTGTCTGTTGCGCGAGCCGCACCATCTGCTCGCTGTTGTTGGTGTGAGTGGTGTGAGTGGTGTGAGTGGTGTTACCTGGAAGGTGGCGAGCATGGTGTCGAACTTGGCGGCGGCGGGCGGGTCGTGCCTGGCGGGCGGCCAGTGGCGCGCCTGTGTCTGTTGCGCGAGCCGCACCATCTGCTCGCTGTTGTTGGTGTGAGTGGTGTGAGTGGTGTGAGTGGTGTTACCTGGAAGGTGGCGAGCATGGTGTCGAACTTGGCGGCGGCGGGCGGGTCGTGCCTGGCGGGCGGCCAGTGGCGCGCCTGTGTCTGTTGCGCGAGCCGCACCATCTGCTCGCTGTTGTTGGTGTGAGTGGTGTGAGTGGTGTTACCTGGAAGGTGGCGAGCATGGTGTCGAACTTGGCGGCGGCGGGCGGGTCGTGCCTGGCGGGCGGCCAGTGGCGCGCCTGTGTCTGTTGCGCGAGCCGCACCATCTGCTCGCTGTTGTTGGTGTGAGTGGTGTGAGTGGTGTGAGTGGTGTTACCTGGAAGGTGGCGAGCATGGTGTCGAACTTGACGGCGGCGGGCGGGTCGTGCCTGGCGGGCGGCCAGTGGCGCGCCTGTGTCTGTTGCGCGAGCCGCACCATCTGCTCGCTGTTGTTGGTGTGAGTGGTGTGAGTGGTGTTACCTGGAAGGTGGCGAGCATGGTGTCGAACTTGGCGGCGGCGGGCGGGTCGTGCCTGGCGGGCGGCCAGTGGCGCGCCTGTGTCTGTTGCGCGAGCCGCACCATCTGCTCGCTGTTGTTGGTGTGAGTGGTGTTACCTGGAAGGTGGCGAGCATGGTGTCGAACTTGGCGGCGGCGGGCGGGTCGTGCCTGGCGGGCGGCCAGTGGCGCGCCTGTGTCTGTTGCGCGAGCCGCACCATCTGCTCGCTGTTGTTGGTGTGAGTGGTGTGAGTGGTGTTACCTGGAAGGTGGCGAGCATGGTGTCGAACTTGGCGGCGGCGGGCGGGTCGTGCCTGGCGGGCGGCCAGTGGCGCGCCTGTGTCTGTTGCGCGAGCCGCACCATCTGCTCGCTGTTGTTGGTGTGAGTGGTGTGAGTGGTGTTACCTGGAAGGTGGCGAGCATGGTGTCGAACTTGGCGGCGGCGGGCGGGTCGTGCCTGGCGGGCGGCCAGTGGCGCGCCTGTGTCTGTTGCGCGAGCCGCACCATCTGTTCGCTGTTGTTCACGATCGTGATCATGTGGTGCGTGAAGTACGCCACGCGCGACCGGTCCGCGAAGTGACTGTTCTATAAACAATTATATTTTGTACTCCACTAAACAAATCTCCTAGACGAGAAGGAATTTCGAAAGTCTACGTCTGTTATACAGGACATGTGGCAACTAAAATAATTTCATTTATTTATTCATTAAAGAGCCTTTTACTGAAATGATAACACAAAAAAATACTTATTTGGTAGTAAGGAGTTAATTTTTTCGCTTAAACTGCGTCTGTGTGCTTGTTGGCAAAGGCCTCCCAGTCGCACCATTATTTTTTGTTTGCAGCTACCTTTGTTCATATTCGACCAATCCCTTCAATTATTCAGTCTTCCCAACTTGTAATTTAATTTTGTGCAAAATAAAATATAAAATTCAATAATTATTTTCAATGTACAGTTGTGTGTGTACAGCGATAATTCTTATCTACATGAGTAATATAAAATATGTTTTTTTATTGTATAGGTATATACTAACCTTGAATTGAATTACACCATCTCTATACATATTTCCATAGCGAGTCACTTGCTCAATACTTAGAACAAGCGCTTTAAACTTTATCTCTTTGCTTATTGTTTCTGACACCTGGAACAAGCATCACATATTTAACAGCCATACCCATAGGACTTGATATAGTTAATGTACCAAAGGCAGCCATTCTACTTTGCGAATCGAAGTGTTCGTTCATTAGTCAAATTGTATTCAATGTAAAGGTTACTGAATTTGATGTTCATATTCTAGTTTCCTTACAAATCTTCATTTTAATATTACTATAATGTTTTTTTAAAGTTTTTGTCTAGCGCCATATTCAAAATATGTTTAAAGCCGTAGCTGAACAAAAATCAACAACAACAACAACATGAGCTTGTCAATTGTCGATCTTGGAACATGTTTGAGATACTCGATAACACCCAAAACCGGACCTGACATTACGTTTTCACACTTAAGCGGCTATAAGTATCCTGAATGATGTTTGTTTGAGGCTTTCGCGTTTAGTACACATTATTATGTATTTTCACGAGTCTTTTACGCGATAATTTTAAATAGGTACTTGTACTTAACATTACGTTAACGATACCTTATTTTTTCCCCCGACGTTTCGGCGGGGTTGCACCTGCCGTGGTCGCAAGCTGACAGGCCGTGAAAATACGTATAATAATCTTGAATGATATTGGTATCAGAAGGACGAAAACTACATAAGCAGTGAGGTGTACCTGTGTGTGATCGAATCAGGACTGATGAGATCCGCAGGCGAACCAGAGTCACCGACGTAGCCCAAAGAATTGCTAAACTTAAGTGGCAATGGGCTGGGCACATTGCGCGTAGAATCGACGGCCGTTGGGGCATAAAGGTTCTTAAATGGCGGCCGTGCGCCGCAAGACGTAGTGTGGGCAGGCCCCCCACGAGGTGGACCGACGATCTGGTGAGGGTCGCGGTTTGCCGCTGGATGCGGGCAGCGCAGGACCGATAATTGTGGAGATCCTTGAAGAGGCCTTTGTCCAGCAGTGGAAGTCAGCTGGGGATGGCCCCGTAGCCTAGTTGGTAGTACGTCTGCCTACTGAGCACAGGGTCGCGGGTTCGAATCCCGCCCAGGGCAAGTATATTTATATAATATGTATGTATATCAGCTATCTGACACCCATAGTACAGGCTCTGCCTAGTTTGGGGTCAGATGGCCGTGTGTGAGATGTCCCAAATATTATTATTATTATCTTTCGGCTGAGATGATGATGATGATGATTTTTGCCCGACGTTTCGGCGGGGTTGCACCTGCCGTGGTCGCGAGCTGCCAGGCCGTGAAAATACGTATAAAAATCTTGAATGATATTGGTATCAGAAGGACGAAAACTACATAAGCAGTGAGGTGTACCTGCAGGTTCTGGTCGATCATCTGGAAGATGATGACGGGCGCGTGCGTGTGGTAGGCGCTGGAGTGCGGCTCCACGTCGGGCGCGCGCGCCTCCCCCCACTCCGCGCGCTCCGCCTGCAGCGTCTTCTCCATCCACTCCATGTAGTTCAACTGCATCTTCTGCAACACCACACACCACTCTGGTGAGCCGAGACACCATCCCATGACATGTCGTCTCGACGTGTCACATACGTTTGTAAAATATAGCTGTACAACACGATTCCAGAGCGGCACAGACGACCGCGCTTTGGGCACTTGTGTCGCGATCAGTTGATTCGGGAACTCGCTGGGTCACGCTTATTTGCCAATCAGGCGTTGAAACCATGTAGCGTCATAGCTAGTACGCCCTTCAACAACCCTACCCTACTATAACGATCTATTATATGATAGTCCACTGCAAGTCTAAAGCCAATCCCTAAAAAGGCAGCTCTCTATTATACGACATACACCTCCCTTCTCCAGTCTATAAGAATCTAAAACCAAAATATTTCTATAAGAATCTAAAACCAAAATATTCTATTACGACACCCCCAGGAAGAGTTGAGTTCCAAATTCTAAGCTTGGAACAACACCACGTATCTGACGAAATAGTCGACAAAATACACGCTCTGCCTACTATGTAAGTAGCGACAGGCTCGAGAAGCTGTCAAACGCGACATATTGACAGAACTACTATGGATCTAATGTCACTATGTCGCTTTTGACAGCTTCTCGAGCCTGTAGCTACTTACATAGTAGGCCTACTGATATGTTTAATGAAGCCTTTGTTACCTGCAAATAGTCGTTTTGTAACTTCTGCATAGTTTCATCATTCAGCAAAGGAGGCAACGTCGTCACGTCAATGTTAAGCTCAACACTACCCATTAACTCATGACCAGGATAAGTATTCAGCACCCACGACAGTAATGTTACATACTCGTTGCCTTCCAATCCATTCTGGACTACGTCTTGAAGCTATAAACCAAAAGTAAATTTTAGCATAACATGATTGTATTGCCAAGTTAACACAGACTGCCATAGAAATGACTTACACTGCTAGACAAACATGTATGATACATGTTTACGTATTTGTTGACGATGTCATAATGCGGTGGGAAGCACGGTACGCAGAGGGTTTTGACCACTCTCAAGTCCTCTAGTATGAGTTGCCTGGTCAGCTCCAAGTAGCGGATCAGCCACAGTTTGTTGTCCTCCCTCTCGTCAACCCGCGTGCCTTCGATGCGCTGCGCGACGGCGCACTCGAGCACGTCAAAAGCTTTGGAGCGCCAGGCCTTAGGCCGACCGGGGGGCATGAAGCCTGTTTGGTCTTGTTGCTACAAACAACATCACCAAAATTACATTACATTTATTTACAAACAATATTTCCTGACAAGTGTTTTATTCTTCTATTTATAGAAAATATATAGAGCTGAATTTAAAAAAATATATCTTTTTTACTTATTATACAGGGTGTAAGGAAAAGTCATAAAGAGACCTTTATACCCAGTATACGCGGCAAGTTCATTGACCCCACACCACGCGGTTGAGTCGTACACACATGTATCACCGTTACGTGATTGTTTGAAGCGCGGTGGCGTGAGCAAATGAACTTTGATGCGTAGAGCAGTTCCAGTAAATATGTATTTTTAAAATAGTAATTGAATATATATTGGAGTTCTCCTGACACAGGCATAAAAGGAAACTCCAATCATTTTTTTTGTTAAAAATTGGTTATTTAAAATAAACATTTTGTATTTTTTAATATATATTTTTACAACACTAACACCATACCTGGTCTAAAGGATAATGATACTTTTCCTGACACCATGTATTCTTAATAGACCTCTTTCCTCCAGTATAATAAAGTTGTTTTAAAGTTTCAAAAACCATCAAGTGAAAAAATTATTACCTGCAAAGCCATTTGATCTCTTTTCTCCTCTCTCTCGATAATTCTTAGTGCTGTGACAATTACTGTAGGCTCTTTTCGAACCGTATTTAAAGTTCGGGCAAGAATCAGCTTGATTTGCTTTTCCAACAGGTTAGATACCATTTCTACATCTTCAAAGTATGCTTTTAACATAATTTTGTCATGTGAAGACTGATTAGGGAGTCTATGTAGTTCATATAGAAGATCATCCCTTGAATTTTCCAAATCATTCAAACACTAAAAATACAAAAGGATTTTTTTTAATGACTTAAAAATAATACTTATTTCTGTCCAATTTTGCATACATGCCATTGATATATACCTGATGGGCATGTAAAAGTTTCCCTTCTCCAATCCATTGCTTGGCTTTTTCCACACTCTCTGGTACTGTAAAAATATGCTTCAGGCTGTCCATTGCAGTGACATATTGAGAGTGGCGCGAGTCCTCCTCTCGCACTGCTTGGAGTGACGCCACTAATGGAGGCACACTGCCAAATAGATCCTCCAGATCATCCATCCTCGAAAAAAGAAAAAAAAATCTATTATAATTGCATAAATAGCTAATAGAAGAAAAATTATATAAATATGGTATTTATTTAAAGCAACATACAGAGTATCTCAATATGAATTCTGTATGCACCAATGTAGAGTTTCCTAAATTATTAGTTTAAATATCACAGACTTCTTATTTATTAAATGGTACCTACAAAACAACTTTATGAACGAAAATTGTATGAAAGTAATTTTGATATTACATTGTGATGTGAAATTATGGTTTTGTAGAGGTGGTACTAGTGATAATAGCCCCTTAACCCTTCTGCATTTCTAGTTGTTCAAGTATAGTAGTAGTGTCGGCGATCGACGTTATGTAAATAGTAAAGTTAATTAGGCTAGGTGTCGCGACTGTTCTTGTATATAGGTACTTAGAGTTAGGTTTTTATTTGCAATTAACTATTTGTTCTTAGAAATACGTAGGATTAGGTTTTGAATTTGCATTTTTATTACTTTTTCTAAAATACGTAGGTTTAGTTATCTTGCATTATTTTTCTTGTAAGAATTAGTAATTATTTTTGTACAGATTCAAAGTCAATTTCTTAGTAAAATAGAGTCTATAAAATCATATGACCGCAACTAGCTTACGCCTGTATGAGTAGGTAACAAAATCAGAGTTAATATTATTTTTGTAAATAGAGTCTATAATGTTCTCAGACCACAGTTCTCTTACGGCCGCATGAGCGAGCCCATTCTTATTGGTCTAAAAATCCAGCGCTCTCATTGGCTGACTGTTTTTAGTATGAGTCGCGATCTATTTTTCCGAAAATCGCATGTTTCAATAATTGAAGTAGCTTTATTTTGACCATGTAATGTGACAGATAGTAGGTAAAAAATAGATATTAGCAAGGTTTCACAGAATAAAATGTAATATTACAGGCGCTAGGTAGGAAATAAAGATTGCCCATTTCCCTTCCCATTTCCTGCTCCCAAGTTCTATTTGCGCACAAAATAAGTAGTTATTTTAATAGACCTATATTATATTCGTTATTACCCATGTTTCTTACAATAATTTAGCTAGAAAAAACTATGTAAAGTTAGAAAATAAAGTTTCAAGGTATTTCCATAGTTAGGCAGAAATTTCACAAATTGTATTGTATTTACTAGAATCTTATCAGATCTTACTAGACTATTATTATTTGACGCAATTTAACTCGAATTCTATAGTAAAAATGTGTTTGTAGTTGATTCTAATAAATCGCTCTCCCTATTGCTCTCTCGCTCTTTCCCCCCCGCGCGGCTTCCACCCCGCGAATAGTCTGAAATCCAATATAAGCCGGGCCAATCCCGGCGAGTTTTGTCATTCCCTGCAAGTCATTCCAATTGGAATCAAGCAAGAGAGCAAGAGGCTTCTTACAAGAAACCGGAGTTTCACTTCATACCCCCTACGGAGTGGTACCTAGTGGGAGAAAGGTATATCGGCGTCTCTATGAGACAGTGAAAGGGCCGATTGAAGGGTGGTACAGTGATTCGAGGTAAAACGGTGGTACTTGGCGGCGGTACGAACGACAGTGGCATCGGCGGCAGCACCGCGGTAACGGCGGCGGCATCTTCAACGGGGCCTGTGGATTCCCTGGCCTGCGGCGTGTCGACGGAGCGACGGCTAGACCCTGCGAAGCAGACCTAAGTTCTCTATGTTTCAAGATCCGCTAGGAAGATCCGATCGTTTGGTCTGCGAATATCGAAGGCGCAAGGAAAGAACGGCGCGGACTGGGCGGTGGATCTTTCATAAGTAGTATCTATATGATCAGATTTACAATTTATAACTTTCTCTGTTAAATAAGGATTCTTTTAATCAACATCTGTTCTTTATCTGATCTCCGAAATTTAGTTTTTTCTTTAAACAGTAATACAAAACAACCATATGCAACTTACTTCTGACTGATTTGTTGAACATCATCTAGACACTCGGTGAGTTGTTTAAGGCCCACACTCACACCATCTAATTTACCTTGCACTGCCGACTTAAGCTGAGCTTCTATAGATGCCTTTTTATGGGTTATCCTTTTCTTGTATTGTTCTACCTGTAATAAGATGTTCAATGTGATAGTACCTATTGTATTGTTTATCATCATCGTTGAGCTGTTGCATGCGACAGTCTGTCTACTGTTGAACTTTAAAAGCAATATAATAAGAATTTAACCTTGTTTGTTCTAGCCCAACTTTAAAAATACTTAATTAAATTAATTTTTAGAGGTTATCCCAATTAAAAACTCTGGAGCAGGGTTAGCGCTTTCAATACCTCAAGATATTTTGTAAAATTATAATTTAGTTTACTAAGCTAACTCTCTAACCCGGTAATCGTATGGAGAATTGTAAGATGGAATCTTCATCTCCAGGTGAAAATGTAGAACATTCTTGAGGATACCTTTTCGAGCTGTCCCGGTCGTTGCATCATATTCATAACCATTTTTTCGGCTGCAGCTTTTGCTTCTTCTTCTATTTCATCCATAGTACTCATTTTCAACTCAATACAATTTCGGAAGATAAAAGCTACAGGAAACTCAAAGAGAAAAAATAATTACCTAAAGGAAACTGAAATAAATTTTTGTTGTTGTCATTCGTGATTCGCTTAGGCTCTCCGCCCACTGGTGGCAGCGACAAAAAACGAAAGAGACGCAGTTATGCGTTAGAATGAGATACAAATACACCGCGCTCACTCTTGCGCATAACTGCATCCCTTTCGTTTTTTGACTTTGTCGCTAGGAGGCGGAGAGCGTTGTTTTTTTTAAAAAATTGTTTGTCCCCAATGGGAAAGGCAAAGGGTTTAAAGCCTGTACAGCCTAGTCTTTAGTCACTCACAAACAGTCGTCCGTCGTTCGTTGGTCGTCCTCGTCCGTCGTTCGTTCGTCGTCCTCTCGTCCGTCCGTTCCATCGCGTCGCGTATATACTCGCATTCTCATCGCATCGCATCGTATAATCGCATCCGTCCTTCCGTGGTGTTGTGTGTGTCGTGTGTGTGGTCATTGGAATTCAATGATCCCGCCCGTCTTCCCCGTCGTGTCGTGCCGTCGTCGTGCGTGCGTGATGATTATAATATAACCCAGTTATAACCCGGGCGGAATGAAACGGGCAAAAACTATTGCCCATCTATATATACGTGCTTGTCGAGTGAGGCAGGCTAGGCAAGCAAGGCAGGCCGTCGAGCGAGCAGCTTACCGAGACAAGAAATGAAACTTACAAAAGACTAGGCTGTATGGGCTTTGTACCCTTTGCCTTTCTCATAAAGGATAAATAAACTGAAAAAAACTACGATGTGTCAATAATTGATTGACACTGTCAAAGTAAGTATGTGCGTGGTCGTGTCGTGGTGTTTCTGTTTTTGTGTTTTATTTAGGGTTATTTATTTTTATTAGTGTTTAGTTGGTGTCTGGTGTTTAGTGAATTATGTAGTAGTAATAATTATAATACAGAAAACAATGTGGTCAATTCTGATCTTGGTAGTTTTGTCAATAATCGCATATCTAATCACCGATGAACTCATACCAAAACTGAAAGATTTATTTATAAATGCCGGCCTGTATGGTGTTGATTTGTGTAAAACTAGTAAAAGAAAAGTGTTAGTGTCATGTTATAGTAACATTATTTCACTTGGTTAAAATTTTTATTGGTACCTAACACAACCATTTATTATTATTTCAGACCTGAAGCACTTGGTGTAGTATCAGGATGTATATTCTTGGTCACAAGTTTTCTATTTATACCAGTAATTTTTGGGAATGGCCTCATGGATAGAGAGCATTTTCCACATAATGAGGTAGGCACCTGTTAATCACATACAGTAATTATATTTTGACTGATGATATTAATTTGCTACTAGTAATAGAGGACAATGCCAACATTAACATTTCTTCATTATTATAGTTCGCAGAATTCCTAGCAGCATTGCTTTCCATCTGCTGTATGCTCCTGCTGGGTTTTGCAGATGATGTGCTTGATTTGAGATGGAGGTATAAGCTGCTTCTACCAACTGTGGCTTCCCTACCGTTGCTGGTGGTCTACTATGTCAACTTCAACTCTACTACCTTCATCATTCCTATTCCATTCAGGCAATGGCTTGGAACATCTGTAAATATTGGTAAGGATAATCATAATATTGGATATTACTGTTACTAATTTATTAAAGTACTCAATAGTGATGATGAAAGCCATAACCAAATTGATGTTAGGTTGGATGCATAATGAGTGTCAGATCATGATATTAACAGATCCGTAGGCTTGAAATGATACATATTGAGACAAATATAAATTGCCAGGAATACCTATATTAATCTCAAGTCCCTTTTAGATAATAAGACATAGCTAGGCTACTACTATTCCAATGGTATTCCAAGTATGGTCATGTGCAGAGTAAGCTGAAAACTCTCTACATGATCAACTCCCTCATTTGACAGACCTAAAATAGTGCAAATAATAACTTGTTTAAGTACTCTTTGAGTGTAGGTACTTAAATAGTTTAGGTTAATATAATTTATTATTTCAGGCTTTCTTTACTATATCTACATGGGAATGCTAGCTGTTTTCTGCACAAATGCTATAAACATATTGGCTGGAATTAATGGGTTAGAAGTGGGCCAATCAGTAGTCATTGCTCTGTCAATCATCTTTTTTGATATTACTGAACTGAGTGGAGATCAGTACAAAGCCCATATGTTTTCTTTGTATATCATGATTCCATACCTTGCTACCACATTGGCATTGATGAAGCACAATTGGTAAGTCATATAAGTTGATAAATTTTTAATTAAAAAAATGGGTTAGTTTCACTATGGTATGGTTTCGCTATAGCACCCTCTCAAAATACCTATCAAAAAGTCTTGCTACTCTACTTTCAGTTTATGGGACTGTTGAAAAGAAAAGTTTTATCACTACATAGTATAAAACAAAGTCGCTTTTTCTGTCCCTGTGTCCCTCCCTTTGTACACTTAAATCTTTAAAACTACGCAACAGATTTTGATGCGGTTTTTTTTAATAGATAGAGTGATTCAAGAGGAAGGTTTATATGTATAATACATGCATAATATGCTTAAGGATAACCCACAATAACCATTTTCCCGTGCGGAGCCGGGGCGGGTCGCTAGTGGTGTAATATTAAATTATCATTTAAAACAGTAAATTTAGAAAACCAAGAATATTCAATATTTTACTTTTAAAAGACAGTGAATATAAAAAAATTAAATATAATAGAATGCAACTGCAACTTTCCGTTAAGCGTTAATTGTTATGAATATTTTTGTAACTTTTTTCCATTGTTGATTATTTATAATTAATATTTTATAACTTTTTTAATTGCTGATTATTTATTTGTAATTAATATTATTTTAATACTATTTGAACTGTTGATTATTTGTTTGTTGATTTTTATTACTAGGACCATCTTATAACTAAAAGACTGATTTAATATTGAAAATGCATTTTTTTTTCAATAGTTCCTGCTATTGTTTGATGTAGAACCGAAAGATAGGTACCATGGTCCAAGAAAACAAGGTCTAACGGTTAGACCACGTGACTGACACAAGCCTACGTCATTTTGCGCTGTTCATCCTTGTCTATTAAACGCATTCGACAAGGATGAATGAATAGGCAAAATGACGTAGGCTCATGTCAGTCATGTGGTGTAATGGTTAGACCTTGTTTTCTTAGACCGTGATAGGTACCATACCAATACTTTTTTGTAGGTAGGTATTTTGAGAGGGTACCATAGCGAAACTCGCCGAAAATATTCTTTAGACCTAAAAATGTTTTTACCAAACTTTGTTATTTTGATGTTTGCAAAAAAATAAGTAAATTACAAGAGGATATTTTGCAATAAATGTTTGTCATATAAGTAATTAATTTTATTACTAATAAAAATCTATCTTATTCCACTCCTCAGGTACCCATCGCGAGTCTTCATTGGCGACACATTCTGTTATGTATCAGGAATGACATTTGCAGTAGTGGCAATTCTTGGTCATTTTAGTAAAACTGTCTTGTTATTTTTTGCTCCCCAGGTAATTAATTTCTTATATTCTATTCCTCAACTATTTCATATTATTCCATGTCCAAGGCACAGATTACCCAAATACACTGCTGAGACAGATTTGTTAATACCTAGTAGAACTATTATAGCAAAGAAAGAAGTAAATTTTGTAAGTAATATAATTCTCAAAGTGCTTAATACTCTATATTTAATAGAAAGCACTGAAGATAATGACTGTATTACAATTAACAATTTAACATTGATAAACTTCTTTTTAATCAAGCTAGGCCCAACATCAGAAGTTCGGTTAACTTGTTATTTACTATTATTTCAGGTATTTTGTACCACAATAGCTTTTTTGATACGATACCCAATGGCATCATATTTTTATAATGCTTAGTAATATTTTATCATTCCATCATAAAAGCTTGATATTATTATAATAACACCGCTACTGTGTTTGTGAAACATTTACAAAGGACATGGCTTTTTTTGGTCTTTTATTCACAGAAAAATCTAACCACTATATAGAAAAAAAATATAGATTCTAGACATAAAACTGAGTCCACTTGTCCAGTTGTGGAATTTAAGTGCCCCCCATTTAGGAGATATTAATTTTTTTCAATGTGAAAAAGTTGTCCACTCAGCAAGTCTATAAAACGCACCTGCCACTACCTATCTCTTTCTAACACCTAGCTAAGGCTACTCTTGTCTTCTCTTTCTTACAAAATAGTTACTAAACCGCGAAAACGATTTATTCTGTATTCAAAACTTCAAAAATGAGCATAGCATGTGCTGTAAATGTCTCGCATAATGTCACTGAAAATCGTTTTCGCGGTTTAGTTAACTATTTTAATAACCTTGTAAGAAAGAGAAGACAAGAGTAGCCTTAGCTAGGTGTTAGAAAGAGATAGGTAGTGGCAGGTGCGTTTTATAGACTTGCTGAGTGTACAACTTTTTCACATTGAAAAAAATTAATATCTCCTAAATGGGGGGCACTTAAATTCCACAACTGGACATGTGGACTCAGTTTTATGTCTAGAATCTATATATTTTTTCTATATAGTGGTTAGATTTTTCTGTGAATAAAAGACCGGGCCCCATACGATTTTTTTCCTGTCCTTTGTAAATTGTTGTAAAACAAGCATGATCCAATTATTGCACTTGTTTGTAGGTACGTCCATTATTTAAACAAACAAACATTTTTAAACATACGCGTTTTTTAAAGCTAAAGTAGAAAATGGGACAAAAGTCGAATAAGTTAATGTTAATTATAAATGTTGAATTGTATGTAACGCTAGTTAGGTATTAAGTTCTATCACTGTGTTGTAATACCTACTATAATATACACATATAATTTTAAAATTTGTTGATTAAATTGGGTAAGACTTTATTGAAGGTTCTCTTTACTCGATTAATGACGAGACCCTGTAAGATATCCTAGTTGGTGCCTGCCTAGCACAAGAGTCGCAAGTAACCCCTGCCAGGCACATAAAAATAAGAGCGGTTACGGTAGTGCTTAACCGCTCTTAAAATCCAAAGAAACACCAAATCCGAAACGAATCCGACTGATTCCGAGAACGTCCATACATTTTTTCCCGTACGAGACAGTTTGTATAGACGTTCTTGGATTCGTAACGGAACCGGACGTGGTGCGTAATCGCCCAAACCGCTCTAATGCGGGCTACACACGCTCAGTTTTAGCGAAAACCAAAGCGCGAATACGTCAGAATCCAACTAAGACATTCAAATGTATATACCTAAACAAATATGTCTGTATTTGATTATAAAAAAACATTCAAATTAATCAACAGTACAATCCAAAAAAAGGTCAATAAGTCTACAATAAATATCACTGTTATGTTCTCATTATTTTACTAGCGTCATCTATGGAAATCTTTTTTTAAAATTTCAAGCTGTCAGAAAACTCCTATTATTTGATGTGTACGTAAAGATATTTTAATTAAATTGTTAGATAAATAAATCATACGAAGCAAAAATATAGAGGAAAGAAATGGGAAAGAGGTACTGAGGCAAAGTTTCAACCAGTCAAGGAAGGGCTAACCACCAATCTATAGGTATGTTGTATTATTATTATTATTATTATTATTATAAAACTGTAGAGGTCGAAAATCTGTACATAGAAAAAAATCTAAAAACCGAGTCAGGGGGATGTAAGGAAGTGATATAGAACATATCCAGATTTTCTATTTTTTTTTGTTTCTCTGTTTGACTGTTTGTATACGGGCTAATCTCCGAAATTATTGGGCCAATTTCAATGAAATTTTGCATGGTGGTACATACCTGATATCCCTGATTGTTTTTACAGCGGGAAAAATATCTCATTCCTACGGAAAACGAGGTAAAAAAAGTAAAATGTTCTAAGTTCTCAAAAACGACGCATCCTATTGTTTGTTTGAGGCTTTCGCGCTTAGTAAGGTAGGTACACATTTTGCTGGTCTTATGGCGATAATTTTAAATTGGTTTGTTTTACGATACGATACCTTATTTTTGCCCGACGTTTCGGCGGGGTTGCACCTGCCGTGGTCGCGAACTGAATGAGGTCTGCGTGCGATGTGAGTAAAATTATCGCGTTTATAAGTAAGACCCGTAAATATACAAAATAACGACGCATCCTATTTTAATGAAATTTGCTATATGGGAGCTTTTGTGTGTAAAAAAATGAACTAGATATTATGTGTCATGTAGAAACGTTTTGTTTTTGGGATTTTAAGCATTATTAAAGTAACTATCTAAAGGCTAACAGACGCCACCTGCCATAGGGCAGAGTGAGAACGGCTTTTAATTTGTTAATTTTGGTCCAGTATTTCCGAACGTAGTAAATAAGCACGCACATGCATCGATACATACTAAAATTATTTAGATATCAACACGCTAAACTAACAAATCTACAGAATTTAGTTCTCCAAAAAAATCAATAGATGGCGCTGTTAGTTTTTAAAAACTATTTCACCAAGGCTCCCTCGCTATAACATTCTTCTAAACTACAGAATGGTTCTCCGACCAAACAGTAGATAGCGCTGTTAATTTTTTTGACGGGGCTTCTAAAAGATGCATCTTAAAACTTTTTTTGGATGATCTTGTTAAATTCATTACAATTAGGGTAAAAATGTTAATCGAAGGAATAACAAACACTACGCGGACGAAGTCGCGGGCATCAGCTAGTTAGTTAAAATATAAATTGTAAGTTTAATTCTTAGATAAATAAATCATACGAGCAAAAATATAGAGAAAAGAAGAACAATTCCTCGCAAAATAATAAACATAATACCACGATTTTTAGTTGAGAGTGATGACTGATGGCATAATGTAAATTAGAATAAAAAAACAATCTTATAACATAATAATTTTAGTTCTTTATGTACCTACATAGAAAACACTCTGGCTTGTATTTACACAATCATAGGGAGAAAGGAGGTCAAACATAAAATAGTTATAATGAATGACAACATAAATTAAAATCAATCACAATACAAAAATTAAAAGATTAAACATCAGCTCTGTATAGTTAGCTTTAGTATATTTGCATTTATTTATCGATACTTAACAAACCGGTCAAAGTTACGAGTTAAGGGGCTCCACTAAGCTAAGTGTCGCCGCCATCCTTAAAAAAATATATAATGAATAACTCGGGAAATACATAAAAAAACATCATAAAAAAAGGGAAATAATAAATTTTCAAAATCCGGAGGACGGAATTGGAGTTGGCGTGCTGTAGGATATTTATATTATAAGCAATCACATATTATTGTTTATTGTAGTTCAATGTAGACAGATAGAAAAAATGCGGTTTTTCGCAATTTTCCTATCTCTAACTACAGCGAGGTATAATAAATAAATTTAATGGCTTCTATACCTACATATATCCTACAGAACCCCGTCTCCAATCTTGTCGCCCAGATATTTGAAAATTTGATTATTTTCAGAGATTTTATTTTTTAAAGGGTGGCGGCGGCGCTACTTAGCATAGTGGAGCCCCTAAATGCACTATAGGTAATATAAAAACTAGACCTTTTTATAGATTTTCCTATGAGTAAAAAAATTAAGTATCTGTATTTTGTTTTAATTTTATGGTTAAAAGTTCTGGGGCTACTTAAGATCTCGACATTTTCCTTCACTCTATGGAATCAATTTGGACTATAATTCATAAATAAATATATACATATTATAAACCAACAAGTTAGAACAGTGTGGCATGAAAGAAGGGCACATATATTAAAATTAATTTAGGTACTTATATGTTACACATCACAGGATGTTTACGTCAAATATACAGTTTTTCCGAAAAGAGTAGAAATTAAAAAGTAGCAACATCGTAGTGTCGTCTCCTTTTCACCATAAAGTTGGAAAGGGACAACACTATGATGTTGCTACTTTTTGATTTCTACTCTTTTTGGACGGACATGTAACCGTTTAGTCAAACTTGATCTTGATTGTGCATTGTGCGTACACGAGTCTGTCAAGAAAGGTCTGTATGTAAAAATCATCATAAGGCGGCACCTTGAAAATTTTACACGATATTTCTCGTAATTCTATGTTGATTTTCAGATAAACAAAATTTGATTATATGATAATATAAACACTATTGTTGTGTCTTCACCTAAAAACACTTTCTAAAAGTTAGGTATATCGCTAAAAAATCAAGCCAAAGACCTATTATCTTTTTCCACTTTTTAACTACTACTAAACGGCAACGATTTATATGCTGAAACTTGGTCACAACAATATGGTATTCTACTTTACAGAAATCAAGTCTAAACACATTTTTATTATATGAAGTACTTTTTGTATAAATGAACAATAATTTACTTGGCACTTACGCTGTTTAGTTGTAGCGCGCATACATATGTATGGCAATGCTAAGCCCACGCCCACGTCTCTTTAAATATTTTCGAGGTGCCACCATGTTAGTAAATTATACTAATACTTTTTTTTAATTGACCTATGCTTGTGTCGAAAAAGTACGACCAATCAAGCTTCACCGGACTTGCGGGGGAGTGGAAAAGACTATCCCAAAAAAAAGTCATATACCTTCGCGTCCAGGGCGGCTCGAGGGAGCTTCGGACCACGGCCTAGCGCGTCGATACTGAAAAACATCGTGAAGGAGACGACGCCTGAGGGGCTCCGTTTCTGATTATCAATTTTGATTTTGGTTATGGCCGCGCCCCCGCCGGCGGGTACGGGCGTTGTTACCTGAAGGGACTAATTGCTGTGATGTTTGTCTAGTAAACTTAGATACTGCAAGATCAAGGAAATAGTAGGATAATTAGATATTAATTTGTCGTTGAAGCATCGTTGATGCTATTTGCTTTGAGACATGTAACAAAAACATCATAATATAGCCACAACATAACAAGAACTCCGATTTATGTAGGTAAAGCCTGACCAAAGAAATAAGAAACCTGCTCTGGGGGCGCCACGTGTATATTTTTACGACTATGGCAACAATTTCCCTTATAAAATTAGTTCCATTGAAATTCCGCAATATGGCGAGGTGTCATATTTCTTTGGTCGGGCTAGTTTTTGTTGGCTCTTAGCTCTTATACTATACAGATTTCAGAGTTGCCCCTTTGGTGACATTTAATTGTATTTCATTGTTAATCCATTGTCGTCGATTCTGGGTTTTTGGTTCATTTATTTTTAGCCATCTCTTTTATTTCTACCACAAGTGTTCAAAGATGTCAATAGATGGCACTTAACAATGCAATTGACAAAGAATATATAATTAATTAAATTAACAGTGACCAGATACTTGTACTACTATAAATATTTGATTGTGCAATACAGGGGATATTAATTTACTGGTGGTTCTATTTCATTACAATAAAGAAAAGTGATTATTTCGAATATACTACGATGATGATGTCGCCATCTACTCAGAAGAAAATAACTATATAGCTTTAAGGGGCCTACAGGTTTTAGAAATATTTAATATTTTTCGAGTTATTCTTTTTAAAGGGTGGCGGCGCCACTTAGCTCCTGTAGGCCCCTTAAGGGGTACACTATTGAGTGGCGAAAGCAAGGCACGCACGAGGCATGTTTTATCGTTGGTTATCGCAGTTATAGTCACATTAATAGCACGACTCGACAATGATGGACAGAAGAGTACGCCTTCCACTCTAATATTAGGCCTCTTACGGCTAGACTAGCGGGAGCGGTAGCGGCAGCACACTGAATATTTATTTTATTTTATTTATACATTTTGTCTTATTTATTTTACGTGTTCACACTGTAGGTATTTATCGCTTATACAAAAGTTACCTATGCTTAGTTAAAATACAAATATGCACCATTTTAGTATTTACTCATTAAATAATTTGAATTGGATCTTTGGCCTTATAATAAACCAAAAAACAAAAAAAAGAGATATAATCAGAATAATAGCTTACCTACCCTTAATAATCTTTTAATACTCTTTGTATCTCTCATTAAATTTACTGTTTAGGTACTTAGGTAAATAATGTACTTAGATAAACTTAATTTAGCCATATATCATACAGTATATTATCTTCCGAGTCATTTTCGTTTATGATTCGAAGGGTCTTGAGAGTCTGTAGGTAGAAAGTTAATTCTGAGGTGACTACTCCATGTTGAGGACTGCCATTTGCAACAATGTTCATTTTTAATAATTGTTCTCTCAGCTTATCTTTGAAGTTATCATGTACTCGTTTATAAATCATTCGTATTTGTTCAATTGGTAAAATATCTATAAGAGCTTCATGCAGTTTCACTAAATGTTTTGAAATATTGCGGAATGTCTGAGATGGAACAGGTGGTTTTGCATCCCAACCTGTTAACTGTGATCCTAACATATTGCTTACAATGATGCAAATCTTATTTTCTATTTCTTGTTTATGGCTAACTATATCACTTTCAATGTTACCAAAGCCATTTAATGATAATTCTTTGGAATGTAATTTCTCCAGCAATTCTTTTATCAAAGGAAGAAGCCAAAGGATGACTTGAAGGGATCTTGATACCAATGCTAAGTTAGATGTTGAGATTGTTTTTAAACCTGCACTCTGTATTGCACCAGCTCCAAGTACTAATTGGCAACATCGAGAATTAAAAAGCCTGATAAGTTCCAACATACAATGTACTAAATATTGAACTATCACTGGAGACTGCTTAGTGGCATCACAATACTCTAGCAAAATTTTTATCAAAAGTTGAACAGTTCCCACAACAGCATAAGTTTCTTTATTTATAGTTAAGAATTTGGTATCTGGCCTCCCAGATTCATATTTTATTGTCTCAGGTATTGCTCCATTTTCACATATTGCATTAATAGCACTCTGTAACTCAAATGATACATCTGCTGTTTTCCATCTTTCAGAATTGAGGGTGGAGGTAAGCTGAGATCTACGTTCAGAGTGCAAACTTTGTATATTTTTCATAGCAAAACTTCTCAATGCTAACCTCAATGCATTACTATTGTGATTTGTTATCTGCTCACATTCATTAGAATAATTCTCTATCAACTCTGATAATTTAGATAACTGAGCTAGGTTTGAAAACACATACTCTTTGTCATTTTTTGTAACAATGAGATTGGCACATCTCTCGTTACAGTAGTCACTGAGAGACACAATCATCTTCTTTAATTTGTCTTCAACAGATAGAATTTCTTCATTAGTCCACATTTCTTCACTCTCGCTACCTGTTACATCATCCATTTGACTAATTTCTATAATCAAATTATTCAATAGTGAAATTCTCTTAAATAAATTTATTATATTTGGACTGACTTTTTGAAGAAATTTTATACCTTCATTACACAATAAGTAAGTATTATCAGAATTTGCCCCTCTTAAAACAATATCTGTGTTTCCATCTCTGTCAGATACAATTTCAATAACACTTTGTTTTATTGTGGCTTGAATCGAGGTCATGGCTTCTACTTTAAAAGTATCTATGAAGTCAAATTCTTTCAACCTAAGTATTCCAGATACAATGGAAACTATTTTGTCCCTCTCTGGTATGGTTGATTGATCTTTAAAGGATCTATTCAAGTCTGCTACAATAAATCTCTGGAACTCGTTACTCAACATTTTATGAATTAGTCTTTTCATTTCTGTCAGCTGTGGGGACAGGTGTCTAAATGCCTGTACACCAGAAAGACGGGTAGTTAATACTTTTTGTGTAGAACTGATTAGATCTAGAGCAGCAACATAATCTGAGGTGCTCAGTAGAAGTTGAATCATTGGCTGAGTTTGTTGCACTGTGGCCATGAGCTTAAGTAAGTCATGAACATTCCCAAGATTTTGATTAATCCTTGTTAAACTAACAAGCTTTAATGGCCCTAATGTCAGGTTTCCTTTAACTTGAGTAATATTTTGCCTTGTCTGCCGAACAGTCTTTACAGCTTTTGCCATTTGCTCCATGATTGTGTCATGTGACAGCATAGCATGGAAAAATGCATCTGACTTTTGAGCAACCTGCTTGGAAATTTTCATTTCAATAACATCAAGGTATGTGCTTAGTGTTTCTTGTAGAGATCTTAAAGCTACACTAGGATCTTGCGAATCACACAGGTTAGGAAATACTTTACCAAAGACATCAGGATTATTAAGAGGCAGTGACTGCTCATAAAATATTTCTGGTACTTCACAGACATCTTCTATAACTGGTGTTTTTGCTTTCGTTTGTATATTCTCCTTCAGTCTACAATGTCTACGATATCTTTTAGCTACCTTTTTGCAGTAAGATTCAAAATGTAATAATGTGATTTCAGGTAGGTAAGGACTTGGATATATCTCCACTTTATCCACGAAATTGTCACCCCATGTTTTAGTAAAAAAGTTGGTTTGTTTACCTCTGTTGGGATCATTTAGAACAGCAGGAAGATTTTGTGATGAAGAATAAAAATCCCAGTCTTCTGTAGCATCCTTTTCATACATGTGATATTGCCTAATATGATACTTGAAACCAGCTTTGCGCAAATCTCCAAACTGGAGAGCTGAACAAATCCCATTTTGCCCATATTGACACAGAATGATGGAGCCTTCTTTAATACTGTGCTTGTCTTGAACATGTCTGAAATAAGGAAATGTTATTCGAATCAGTACAAAAGTTCGTAAAATAATTTTAAATTGCTTACAAAGCCTGTTATAACCTTTCGAATTCCGTGGCAGTGGTAAAAAGGAGATTTGGACAGTGGACACAATTTTGCCAGGAAGGTATCTTCTTACAGGTATCGGGTTTGTCCTCCATACCATTTTTGTTTCAATTAACAGTCAAAATATTATAATCTCATATTATTTTCCTATATTTCTTCATTCTAGAAACATATTTTAGTTAACATTCCACTCTGCCAGCCAGCTAACGAAAATGAACACGAACGAAACGAACGAACGAAAGAAAGTCACGAATCACGAAATGACATTGACTGGCTGACTGACAGACAAGCAGTGTTGTTATGTTACGCTCTTCGAAAATTAAAATTATAGTACGATTTATGAATATTGATAATATTGAAATCAAAAATACTCTATCTAAACTTTTTTATTTTGGAAATATATTATATAATTTGCGTAATAAGTTTGTTTCGTCGCGTATTGTAAATGGAAAGGAATGAAAAATTATAGTACTTTTTAAAAAACGTCTCCTTCACTATGTTTTTCAATATCAAAGCGCTAGGCCGTGGTCCGAGGCTCCCTTGAGCCGCCCCTAGACGCGTTGGTATATGGTAAAAAATTTCATATGACTTTTTTTGGGGTTGAGTCTTCCGCTCCCCCGACCCCGCAAGTCCGGTGAAGCTTGATCCGTCGTATCGTACTTTTTCGACTCAAGCCACTCAAGCACTACTATTTGGTATTCTGCGCTCAAGCTCAAGCATAGGTCAATTAAAAAAAAAAACATGACAGGCTGACAGATGGCTGACAGCGAATTGACAGACTGACAGCGAATATGTCGCTGCGACCATGCTGCGACAGAGCGAATAGCAAGGACATAAAGTCCTTGGCGAATAGTCGTTTGGCAGGTATTTTACTGGCGACGACGACAAAAGACGAAAGGGACGAAGTTATGTATGTATGCGCAAGAGTGAGTGCGCGGTGTATTTGTATCTCATTCTAATGCATAACTGCGTCCCTTTCGTTTTTTTTCTTTGTCGCTAGTGAAATAGGTGCGGAATAAAGTATGTATCATAGATATAGTATAGTAGTTATAGATTCGCCACCGTGCGATGCGACCGGGCGTAAGGGCGCGTTTAGACGACGCGCGTCCGCCGCGCGTTTAGTTACTCTCATAGAATTTCAACTTTATGCCCCAGTTAATAAAACATAAACTTGCTATGAGTGAACAGTTAGAACGCGGTCACAGCGCGGTAGCCGCGCGGCGGTCGCGCGGCGGCCGCGCGCGTCGTCTAAACGCGCCCTAATGGCTGGTTTACACGTACCTATTAAGTGACGAAGTAATTAACTAAATTTTAACTTGATTTTAACTTAATTCTTGCGTGTAAACAACCACTTAAGAGCTCTTTAGTCGCAAGTGGTAAGTAAACGATTTAGTGGTTAAGTGAACAAGTGAAATAGAATCTAGTCTATTTTTGATTAAGTAGCCGCGCCTCCCGCACCGCTTGCATTCCCCGGTAGGCGTGGCTTTCTACTAAACTGTCATTTAGTTACGTGTGAACTCAACAATTTAGTGAAGTACTTAAGTAGTACAGTGAACTAAAGAGTGCATAAGTTACACAAGCGTGTAAACGATCGGTTACTTAAAATTAAGTTAATTTTAACTTAAAATTTAGTTAACTACTTAACAACTTAATACGTGTAAACAAGCCATATGAGAAAGACATACATTGAGTCTATGAAGTGTGCCTATAACCCGACAATAAATTAACTAGTTGTCGCGACGAACGCGAAATTGGCAGAATTTGTCCATGTTGGACCAATCCGTTGGCCAACTGCAATAATGTTTTTAATATTGGCAACACAAGGATTATTTTAAGGTTGGGTAGTTTTTGTTTACTAACAGAGCGGCCATACTGGTTGGGTCGATGATGATTGGCTACAGCAGAAGCCATATTGGAATTGTGATTCGCTTCTGATTGGTTGATGTCTTTGAGTGGTAGGGGTTGTTTGTTTCCCGCCAAAAAGGTCGTGTTAGGTCAAATGTGGTTAGCTGTCGTTCAGTCTTGTGTCAGTGGCCGGAGAAGCAAGAAGTGTAAGAGGAATCTATGTCGCGTGGCGGCAGACTCTGGAGCAGCGGTGGAACTCTGGGAATATAAAGCTAAGTAGTCTTGATGTGTTTCGAGCTCTTAGAGATGTCCATGTATATATATTTGTCATGTATAACTGTGCCACGTGTTTGACCTGACTATGTATGACTTCCCCACAGACTAATTACTTGGACTGACTTGCTATCAGAACTGTTTAACTTATGATATGTGGCCTCCCAATTGGTATCGTGTATGATAAATGTATCATACTGTGAAATGTGATGTAGAGAGGTTGTGATATGTGATGTAGAGAGGTGGTTATATGTTGTATCGGTGGTCGCGCCACCTGGAGGCCACTTGTGGGGGAGTCCGAGTGTGCAAGTCTCCCGACTGAGGTCTGGGACATAGGAGCTGGCGCCAGTATCGCTCGTCGTGCCGACCTGAGGGGTTTTGCGGGGCGATATAGTGGGGTGAAGGCCCCTTCCCAAAATTACTTTCCAAATTGTAGACATCATTTATCTGGCCGTAGCGAAATTGTTATTCATCTGTTATCTGGCCTTACAGTTGACCTAGGTTGCCCCTTAGTGGCTCTGGTCCGGGATGGGGAACGATAAGTCAGTTGGTAAGCCATGTATGACTACTACTAATACTGTCGCGACGACTACCTGACAATACTGTTGACTTTAGACACACTGTCGAGTGTGTGACTGACCATGACTATACAACCTTTATGATATCGAGGGCATCATTCCATAGGGGCGTACATACGGATTTTCGAAAAAAAAATTATGTTGCCATTGGATTCTGTTTGAAATGGCGCACCAGATGCAAAAACACTCATTTATGCACCTTAAATATTACTCCCAATATTGCTTAAAGTTTTATAGGCGTAACTCAAAAACAAATTATAAATATCGAACCAGATAGACGTATACTAGGCGTAACCACCCAATTTTTAATATGTTGTCAAGCCAAACAGTAGTATAGTATGAACGTGTATGCCTTTTTGGTCCGTTACAAAATATAGTAAAAAGGCGCGAGGGTGGAGGAGACCTACACTGTACGCCTCCTGTAATAGCTCGCTGCTTTGTACAAAAGGGCCACATAGCGAAAGGTTCACTTTCTACAGGAGAATTACGAAGAATCTTTACTTATTTTTTACTTTGTATACTTTAACTGATACCTTTAATACTTCCCGTGTCGGTTCTATGTGCAATGTGCTCCACCCACTGCCACTTAAAGCTAGTAATTTTTCGGGCTACGTCGGTGACCACGGTTTTCCAGAGGATCTCATCAATCCTGATACGATCGCACAGGGAAACTCCGAGCATAACCCTCTTCATCGCTTTTGAGTGACTTTGAGCCTTCTTATGAGGCCCGTCATCGTAAGCGACCACGTCTCAGATCCGTAAGGATCACTGGCAACACACATAATTGGTCAACGACTTTTGACACTGCGGTTTTTGGAACGAAAAGATATTGCACAACATTCCAAACGCTGCCCAGCCGAGTTGGATTCGACGATTAACCTCATTTTCGAAGTTAGGTATACCTAACTGGACTCTTCGTCCCAGATAGACGTAATGGTCTATAACTTCGAGAGCAGAGTCCCTAACTTTTATTGGAATCCTAGGTACTTCATGGGCATTCGACATTACTTTTTGTCTTATTCATGTTCATATTTAGACCCACTTGTTGGGAGACTTTTGAGGTCATCGAGCACTGCGCTGAGGGCCATCAAACAGTGTTAAAGCTATGTATTCAACCTAAGGTACGTAATGTACCTATTCATCATTAAAATTATAATTGATACCATGTCTTTCCAAGTCCAGAAGCAAAGACATCCTCCAGTACAGCGGTGAACAACTTCGGAGAGATAACATTTCCTTGTCTCACACCCCGCTGCAGCTGGATTTAAATAGAGTTCTGATCCTGGAGTCAGACTGAGATGGTAGGATGGTTGCGTTCTGTTACAAACATTTAGCACCTCGATATATTGGTAGTCGATTTATCACCTCTGAAGAGACCGTAGCACTGCCCAAGTCTCGATCGAATCGAAGGCTTTCTCATAGTCTATGAACGCTAAGCATAGTGGCTGGTTATACTCTACGATCTTGTATATAAATTGCCGCGCCTTTTCGGAAACCGGCTCGTTGCGGAGGTTAGAAGTCGTTGAATCTGCGCGTGAGATTAGTAATTCTCGAAAACAATTTCTAAATATGGCTAATAGGGAAGCGAGATGGGTCTCTAATTCTTTAAAAGAGTGTTATCATTATCACCCTTTTCGTAGAGGACCACCACATATTTGAGCAACCTGCGGCGTTACTCCTTCGAGAATGACGGAATTAAAGTTTCTGAAGGGCTTTTTAGACCGTTACACTACCTGCCTTCAGAAGTTCAGCAGTTATTCCGTCATCACCCGGTGCTTTGTTGTTTTTTAACTGTTAAAGAGCCATTCTTATCTCGTCCGGGGTCCGGGATTCTTATACACAAGACAGTCTGCTGCAGCTTGCTGCTTGGCTATACAGAAGACAGTCTGCTGTAGCTTGGCTGACAGGTGTCCGCGTTGTTGTGTACAACTGTCCATAGAACTCCTCGATTCAATCTAGTAGCTCAAAGTTAGATGTTACAGTTCCTACCCTCCGCAGTCTTCAGCTTCGTCAATTGACTTTGCCCAACAGACAAATCTCTTGTCAACACTTTGAAGCTTTTGTTACGCCCAATGGCCTCTACGATCTGAATTAAATTGGCGAAGCTCGCGAGTAAGATATTTTGTGATCTGCCTGTTGAGCCGCCGTCAATCGCACTGCAGAACCATCCTTCGTCTTTCTTCCTCCTTATTTTTAGTTTTAGTATTTTGGACCCCGCTGTATGGACATCTTCCACGAACCTGTCATTGTATTCGTCCACTCCCTGGCATAGTTTGGCATTCAAATCGGTTTTTCAGTTCGAAACAAACAATTTCTTTCTTTTGAGGGTATTCTTATTTAATTATTGTCATTAATGGCACGTTAAATACCCTTGTGTTTGGCGACGCGCCACGCTTTCGCCATATGCCACCGCCACGCCACTTCAGTATAACTGATGCTTTAGAGGCTGTATCTTTTTGGGTTAGTTGTATCATCGTTTAATTGAGTTGATGTCTCTTTTATTTTACCGAGGTTTTATGAGTTTGTGTTGTACGCCCTTGTTATATTTTGATAGTTACTGAACTCAAGTTTGTGCCATATGGGCGTATAAACAAAGAAACTGATTAGTTATCAAGTGTTTGGTGATTATTTAAGAATATTATTAAAAGGCTATCAAAGAATTCCGTAATTAATTCAACAATAACAGTAAATATAATGCTTTTAATTTTTACGCCCTTTAAATATATGAAAATAGAGTAACAGATATTTGCCATAGATGTCGGACCAAATAGGCGTATGTGCAATATTTCCTAAAATACATTTTTAATCCAATTTCTATTCCTACCCAACGAACACACATGAAATAATATCACCTTGCTACAAATATCATTTTGATAGACTAATTTTTCACTGAAATATTAAGTTTTTTGTCTCTCCTGTAAAATTTGGTTTTTGCGCATACGCCCCTATGGAATGATGCCCTCGATATCTATATGTACGTCTATTTATTCTCTAGCTATCACTTGTGAGTATGCATGGAAATCAACTTATCATAATCCCACAGGAGTGCGTTCTGTGGCTTCGAGCGTAGTTGTTTGGGTAAAATTTAACCCGTTTGAGTTGCAACCGAGCCACTGAACGATCGAGTTGTTTTTATAACCTCAAATATTTGACGAGAGAAAATTCTTCTCCTGTCTCAATTGTTTTCTACTTTTATATACATTACAGACGTATTAGACGTCTGTGATATACAAATTTAACAAAATTATTCTAAAGTAACTACGAAACAAAATGGCGGGCTTTTTGAGTCTTTTGACTTTGACATAAATTGCAAGCTTTAAACGTCAAATAGCTGTCAGAGTAAAAATTAACCATCTCATTAGACGGTTGTTTGGTTGTTTCGCTCTGAGCCACGGAACGGGTGAAACTACGCTCTGACAGCTGTCAGGGTAAAATTTCACCGAGCCACGGAACGGTTAGAGCGCGCACCAGAGCGCGCTCGAGTGCACTCGTACGAAGCCACTGAACGCGCCCCAGGTTGTGCAGTGATTCCTTGGTCTTGTGTCCTGCGTCTCGTCTGGTTATCACAACGTCAGAGGAGAGCGACAGTTGCAGTGCGGTCGGAGCTAGAGTTCTATCAGCGAAGCGAAAGGGAAGTCCGGCGGTCAAGGTAGGAAATTTGTTATTCCTTTTTGTTTTTCGGCGAGCGGCTACTTCCCTGGATGACGTTTCGATTACGTCATATAGTACATATATTCAAGGAGACTATAGATACATGTACATACATATATGTTTTATATTGCCCCCAATGCGCGCTCGCCGACACTAGTATACTATATGACAAAGAGATTTGAAGAGCCAGCTTCTAACGAAGCTGGCTCTTCAAATCTCTTTGCTATATGATAATTTATGAAGTGTGCCTATAACCCGGCAATGAAAAAATGGTCGGTCGGTGATAGAGACAAAACATGATGCATCTTTTCTATTTCCTCTTTTAGGAATCGCAATAAGACTATCTTTTTCTGTCAAAGTGTGTCAGGCCCTTGGTATGTATAGTATTCATTCATTGTAGTGTTGCAGAACCATCGATAGTTTGACTATCGATAGTTGACCTCGAAAACTAATCAGGATATCGATAGTTCTATCGATAGTATCAGGCGGCAATACTAGTGTCGATAGTATTGCCCTTGTTAATAATATTGCATAAAAACGCTATCGATACTATCGATACTATTGACACGTGGTAATACTATCGATAGACTATCGATACTATTGGTTTTGCTTCAACTATCGATAGACTATCGATAGTTGAAGCAAAACCACTATCGATAGACTATCGATAGTTTGTCGATAGTGGGCTATCGATAGCCAACACTAATTCATTGGCCGCGACTCGACTGTCATTCGCAGTTCGCAGCGAAAGGCTTTATTTATTGCTTGTTAGTTTGCTTTGATTACAGTTTCTTGTAATAATAAATAAATGACTCCATAAAGATGCAACGCGAAGAAAAGCATTTAGAAGCTACACTACAAGCTATATTGAACAGGGTTAATGACTTAAAAACAGCAATCCAAGCCCTCATTACAAAACTGGAAACTGAATACGAGACCATTAATTGGCCAACATTTCTCGATAATTATGCTATTCTGTCTGGTCATGTAAGTAATCTCAATTCAATTCAGTAGCCTAGTTTATCATTGGCACTAATATATAACCTGGTACCTACATAATATAAGTGTAAATTCATTTAGGGAGAATGGATCAGTCATCTTCAAAACAGATTAGGACCTACTTAGAATAATTCATGGGGGTTGCATGCACCTAGTCACCTGTTTTAAACTTATATCCACATATGCATAAAACAATGTTTTTTACTCATTTCATTATGCACAGTTGACAGGATTGAGTAAAATTCTGCAAGCGGAGATAGCAGCCCCTTTGCGGTCTCAGATAGTGCTGCCACTCCTGTTGGGCTGTGAGAGAGATGAAGCTCTCGCTCGTATGACTGAAGGCAGAGTTCCTGCATGCACACACGACCTCGTTCCAGATTTGCTACGTACTAAACCTGAACCTCAAGCAGAGCAAAGGCTACAACAGTTCAACCATAGAGCCAGCACACTCAGTTATGACACTGCACAGGTGAGAGTTAATTGTGATTTATATTACTGCACCAATTGCATAATTGTAGAGGTGAGCGTTTCAAACCATAAACAGTTTCAATAAAGCTTTATCGGCGCAATACCTAAAATACGGTATTGGGTTTTGCAAAAACTGTTTATCGGATGAAACTATGTATCGGCGCAACAGACGAGTGAGCGAGCCAGCAACGTAACCAAACCGAAGGAAGCAAACATGGTATTGATGGTATCTATTATGTACTGAAAATGCACACGAGAACGCGTGTTGCTCACCTGACATAACCAGACTGAAGTTTTGCTGCACTACCCTCTAGTACAGTACATAACATGCCTTTCCCCCGGGATGGCTCACTAATAGTCTTTTCACTAAAGTCTTTTATGTCTATGCTAAGTACTAATTAATGTTATCTTCACTATAATACTATCACTTAATTAACTAAATTCACTTAACACTACACTCATATATAGGACACTAATTGTCAGTGTCACTATTTTCTTCTACTTCTGACTCTTCTTCTTCTAGGGTGATATCTAAGTCTGCTTTCTTAGTTATTGGCTGCAGAGGTGACTCAGATCTAGCTCTTTTAGTTCTTCCCAAAACTATAGATTCATTTTGCGAATCCTGATGCAATTCAATGTCTTGTGGCCCTGATGCTCCAATAATTTCAGACCACTTTGAAGGTGACGGTAATACAATGTCATCGTCATCCTCAGTGTTGTAGTTATTTTTCCCTCTTTTACTTTCATCCAAATTTTCGGTGCAAATCCTCTCTCCCCCAAAATCTTGAATTTGATTAATATGTCTCTTCAAAATTTTTCCGTTCCATCTTATGAGGTACCTACAGATTCCAATCTTCCTCTCTACAACTCCTTTCAACCATCGAGCTCCCCCAGAATAATTCTTGATGTAAACTGTTTGGCCAACATCAAAAGATCTCACCTTAACTATTTCATTATTGTCTACATCGCCTTGACGTTCTTTGTCTCTAGCGAGAAGTGGATTTAAGCAATCAAATTTAGTCCTAAAATGTCTATTATTTAACAGCTCAGCAGGTGTTTTATCACAGATGCTATTTGGTGTAGTACGTAACCCGTACAACATTTTCGGAAGTCTTAAATGCCATGGTTCTGAAGATTGTTTTCTCAATTTGTTTTTTACTGTCTGAACAGTCCGCTCTGCCTGTCCATTTGATGCTGGGTGATATGGTGCTACTAACACATGTCTGATACCATTTATTTTACAATAGTCCTGAAATTCTTCGGATATGAAACTTCTACCATTATCACTTACAATAGTATCTGGCAGTCCCTGTTCAGCAAATATTTCCCTCACAATCTTCACCAATGTCGAACTACTCATATCTGGAACTATTTTGACTTCTGGCCATTTTGAGAATGAATCAATTAATATAAGGAATGTTTTACCTTGAAATGGCCCTGCATAATCTATATGTAATCGAGACCATGGTTTGTCTGGCCTTATCCAGTGATGTATTGCCTTTGTAGGCAAATTCCTGTTCTCTGCACAGATATGACACTGTTTAATCATGTCCTCAATTTGTTTATCAATAGCTGGCCACCAGAAATAACTCCTTGCCATAGCTTTTGTTATAACTATACCATCATGGTTAACATGCAGTTCTTCTAGAACTTTGTTCCTCATTTTACTAGGCAATACAACTCTATTGCCCCATAGAATGCAGTTTTTACAAGTGGACAGCTCATCTCTTTTCTTTGAAAATATCTTGTAATCATCCTCTACTTTATTTGGCCAACCATTGCGTATCCAGAATATTATTTTACTTAATATAGGATCCTTAAGTGTCAGCTTTGCTACTTCCTTTGCTGAAAATTCCAAGTCTAACGGTGTCTCTTCAATCAGGAGCACCCCAGAATATTCCTGTTCCTCCTTTTCCTTGTCTGTTGATGGCCAGCGACTAAGGGCATCAGCATTCCCCAGTTTTCTGCCTTGAACATATTCTATTTTATAGTCATAAGAATTCAATAAAAGTGCCCATCTTAGCATTCTTGGAGAAATTATGTTTGGAATTTGGCGTCGCGGATCAAATAACCCCAATAAAGGTTTATGGTCGGTCTTAATTGTTACCTTACGACCACTAATAAATTGGTGGAATTTTTTCAAACCAAAAATTATTGCCGCAGCCTCTTTATCGACTTGCGCATAATTGCGTTCATGAACATTCATAGTTCTTGAAGCAAACATGATTGGTCTAATAGTGCCATCTTCCATTTCATGTTCTAATACAGCACCAAGTCCATATGGAGAAGCATCGCATGATAATATGAGCTTCTTCTTTAAATCATAATGAACCAGTGTGTCTTTACTTGTTAAAGCCTCTTTTAACTTTTCAAAAGCCCTTTGCTGTTCTGTCTTCCACTTCCAAGCAACATCTTTGCTAAGCAGCCTGTATAAAGGTTCTGCCACAGAAGCTTTATTAGGCAAGAACCGATCATAAAAATTTAGTAACCCTAAAAATGCTTGCAGTTCTTTTAAATCACGCGGTGGCGGAGTATTCTTAATAGCACAAATTTTATCACTACTAGGGTGAATGCCATACTCATCAATGACAAACCCTAAAAAGTTTACACTTTTAGCTGCAAATTTACATTTCGTCTTATTCACCCTTAGTCCAGCATTTTGTAGTTTTTTTAGAACTATATTCAACCTTTCATTGTGCTGAGATAAACTAGTTCCAGTCACTAATATATCATCCAATAGTACGGTCACTCCTGGAATACCCGCGAGCAATGTCGACATTAACCGCTGAAAAATTCCTGGGCAGGCTTTTACCCCAAATGGTAATCTTTTTACCTTGTAAAGGCCTTTCGGTGTATTCAGTGTAAGTATTTGAGATGTGGGTTCATCTACTGCTACCTGTGTATATGCTCGTTCTAAATCAATTTTCGTAAATATTTTTCCTCCTTTTAATTGTGTAAAGGCTTCATCCAAAGTAGGTAAGGGGTATGTGTCTGTGTCCGTTGCTGTATTCACAGTTGACCTATAGTCTCCACACAGTCTAACACTACCGTTCGGTTTCATCACCGGTACAATAGGTGTAGCCCATTCAGAGTGAGGTACCGGTTCCAATACATCCTCTGCAACTAGACGATCTATTTCTGTATATACTCTCTCTCTAAGTGCAAACGGAATAGACCTACATTTCAAAAACTTCGGGTTGACCCCTTCCCTTACTGCAATATTTACAATAGGCCCTGTATATTTTCCCAAGCCTTCCTCGAAAACATCTTTGTATTTTCTGAGTAAATTAGTAATATCTGTATCTATACTTATAGAATTTACCCCATGTAATCCTATGTTTAGATCATTAAACCAATTCCTTCCAATCAAGCTTGGACCTTGCCCTTTAGCAATAATTATAGGCAAATCCTTTTTAATTCCTTTGTAACACACAGGTACCAGTGTTTCCCCTAATATTATTAAGTTATTATCAGTCCATGTTTTTAATGTAACATCCATACTATTTAGTTCTGGTAATTTCCCTTTCCATATGAGTCTGGCAGTCGGTTCATTTATCAAAGTAAACGCACAACCTGAATCCACTTCCATTTCAATATCACAGCCGTTTAACATTATGTTTAGTAAAAAAGCAGGTACCTTTTTTTGTTCTACCCAATTGACAGGAGTTTCATACAAACCATTACAATTAGATCTCATACTATCTTTATTTCTATTCTTTGAAAGACATACTGCTTCAATATGCCCCATTTTACCACAAAAATTACATTTTGTCCATTTGAATCGGCATTCACCTCGGTGTTGTTTACCACAACGTAAACAGGACTGTGTATCTCCAGGTTTCTTTTTGAGTGTAATTTTATTTACCTCCATAGGCTCTTCCAAATCTAAACTTGGCCTACTCATGTTTGATGTGCCTATTATACTTGAATCGCTGTTAGCAGATTCATGTGACATAGCTATCTCGCAAGCTAGTGTAAATGTTAACCCAGCCTGCTGCAACATTTTCTTTTGTACCTCTTTATCTCTGATTCCACATACCAATCGATCGCGCAAAGTGCGGTCGATATTCAAAAAATTGCAATGAATCGATAATTTCCTCAAACTAGCTACATAATCACGCACTTTCTCGCCTTCTTCTTGATTGCGAGTATGAAACTTGAATGATTCTACAATTTCATTAGGTTTTGGATGGAAATGTGCATCTAATTGAATCTTAATTGTAGAGAAGGTAACCTCACTT
>OX419587.1:9575857-9618088 GCA_948473455.1 Teleiodes luculella | reverse complement strand
CTCACATTTATCTGTATCTGTTAAAATGCTACGAGGAACCCGCCATATTCAAATCTCGTCCAATAGTATAAACCTGAGTTAAGAGTATGCTATACTATAGCAGAGAAGGATTTTTGCTAATAAGCCAAATAGTACAGTACAATGTGAACGTGTTCATAACAATGTATGGTGCGCGAAATTGTTGTGCTATGAGCTATATATGCTATAATATTATAGCGTACTCTGAACTTAGCTTAAAACTATACGCACGACATAACTACGGCTGTCGCGCCAATATGTCTAGTGTTAATATTACCATCTTATCTTAGTCACTCTTAGTTCGTAATATTATCATCTTGGTTTTGTTGAGATCACAGACATACATCGGCTGTGTGTGACATCTTACAATAGGTGCTAAAAGTTGGCACGCTTGCCCACAATACAAGTCGTGATACTTGCGTCATCTATGGTTGTATATCTGTGGTTGAGGTGCTTAGAGGTCGGTTGTAAAATTATAAATGTAGTAAGTGCCGGATATCAAGGAAACGTGCCTCGGGGCTTGCGGGGTAGGCAGCTTATCTCAATTAGAGTATTTTCTTCATACACCCCAACGAGATGTTTTAAAAATGCAAAATATCCCTAGGGCCCATGCGAGATCGGAACCGAATAAAAATAAACTTTCAAAATCTTTTATATTGGACCAAATAACAATACAAGATATTGTTTACGTAAAAATACAGACAAAACCATATAATAATAAGAGGAATAATACTCGTAGGTATATAGCATTACTGAAATAAATATAATGCAAAAAACTATTTTCTATGGGCAAAATGTATTGGTGCTCAATTAGATTTGTTTCAATGTCTAATTCTACTTTTAGTTTCTAAAGTACGGAACCCTAAAAAGAGATTATAAATTCTTATATTCTATACGTATGTATTAAATGTTATTGGAACTTAAAAAATATGCGTGACAAAAAAAACCTTTACTTTAACTTTTAGAACAGTGCATTTTTCATCAAAATAGACCCAGTAGTTATGAGATATGTTTATCCTACATAAATATAAATAAATATTATATTAAAAACGCGAAAGATTGTGAGGTTGGATATATGTATAGATGGACGGATGGATATCTGCTACTCTTTCACACAAAAACTAGTTAATGGATTTTAATGAAATTTTACAGTGATGTAGCTTATACATCAGAATAACACATAGGCTACCTTTTACCGCGGTATAATACTTTATTCCCACGGGACAAATTGTTTACGCTACGCGTTTATTAGTTTACATTATGTATGTAACGGCTTAGTGTCAAAAGGAAAACATCTCAGAAAGTTAGGTAAATCTTATATTAGTGCTTGTTAATTTAAACAGAGAAACTTGAAGTATTTGTGGCCGGCGAGCAAGAAAAATCAAAAGTATACAACTTATGTCTCAGTTCTCCCCTTTTAGTTTAAATACAGGGAGTTACAATAATACCCGTAAAGCTTAAAAGAGGTTAAAGGGTTGCTTGTAAGGAGTCTGACCAAATATGAGACCTGTGTAGTAAGACATTTTGACTTGATGATAGTTATTTCTGTACTTTATGAAACACGGTGTATAGGATCCATCTTGTGTTATGTCTATTAGAAATATTACTCGTAAGTCTTGTTGTTAAAATGTAGTTATAGGATGCAGGCGAAGCGTTAGCAACAGCAACTTATGATAGCTGTACAACGATTCCGGTGAAGCTTGATTGGTCGTACTTTTCCGACATAAATGTAGGTCAATTAAAAAAATAAAAAGAGTTTGCATGTTCAACATTGCACTTGTGACTAAATGCACTTGACCACAGAAAATGTTATAAAGAGGAAAGATTTGACTGTTTGTTTGTTTGCATTAAATAGGCTCCGAAACTACTGAACCGATTTTAATGAAACTTGGTACAAAGATTGAATAAAGCATGGGGAAGGACGTTTTAAGGCAGGAAAAATCCTTATTTCCACCGGAGCCGCTACGGGGCGGAATGTAGCTATCTGTATCTTATAAGTTGAAATCAACAACTGTGAACCCCGATCCATCTGGCAAGTGTGGTTATTACAACACCAATGAATGGTTTAGAATTTTATAATAGGTGAGCTGTAAGTATTATTCACCCTTTAAGTTCAGACAACATCATTTTACAATATTCAAGAGCACGTTTGTTGTTTAAAAAGGACGATTTGTCACTTATATTTACATGTATGGTAACAAAGGTGTACTTAGCTTAAAATCGATAAGGCTTATGCGCTCGTGAAAGCAGAGCGTCGTCGCGTCGCCAGGCGTGAGGAAAGCCGTCGATAGCGCCTTAACAACGCGCCGCCGCGGGCCTTAAAAGCTTTTATATTTCTTTCGGAAATAATACAATGTAATACCTCACCGAGTACTCCAAGGTATGCAAAAATATTCATTTTTTTATTTGTAGCGGTAATATTGTTAACGGTTCGGTGGCCGCCGCCGGGGGAGCTCATGGGGCCCTAAGCTCGGATATTCACGCACCACCTCCCCCTATACCATATTAGTGCTGATAGACGATGACGCGTACTCTTCATCGACTTAATTTTCGACGCATTGCTTAAGAATATTTTTTTACAAGTAGGGATATTTCTGCTTTATTTGTAAGATTTTTACTTATTGTTTTGTTTGTACTTATCAAGGATTTTTCCGAGGGATAACCATTTTGCCGCCCCCAAAATATTTCTCTTTATTGGCTACTATGTAATCTTGTGTGTAGCTACAATAGTTTTATTTTATTAAGTCGTTTCCAGAAATTTTTCTATTTATACTCTAAGGTCGTTTCCTATTCATAAGTATTAGATGTAATTTTCTTTAATAATTAATATATGGGACATCTCACACACGGCCACCTGACCCCAAACTAGGCAGAGCCTGTACTATGAGTGTCAGACAGCTGATATACATACATATATAAATATACAACATCCAGACACAAGGCAAAAACAAGTGCTCATCACACGAATGTTTGCCCTGGGCGGGATTTGAACCCGCGACCCTGTACTTCGTAGGCAGGCGTACTACCAACTAGGCTACGGGGCCGTCTACTTCGTAGGCAGGCGTTTTGTGTTAAAGTATATTTAGCATTTCTACAGTATTTTATTTTAAGCCCAATTGCCACACACATTACCTATATCGACACTATTCGACACATAGCTAGATTTTACCGAATTAATTATTTTTTACACAAACATAAATTGTGTCTGCCTGTGTTTTAATGACAAATCACCTAGTAAGTTGGTAGTGTACGCACGCCTGCCTTCGAAGCACAGGTCGTGGGTTCGGTTCTAACTTCGCACAGAGAAACACTAGTATAATGAATGAATGACCAATTGTGTTTGCCTTGGGTTTGGATGTTATATTATTCATATAAGTACTTATCAATCAATACACCGTTTTGGGGATACACGTTAACTTTGACGCTATTCAATTTGCGTGTCGATAACAAATCAAATCTTACATTCTTGTAGTTCGTACCAATTTGAAGCCTTCTTTAGTTTTATTTTATCTCCATTTAGTACAACAATCAGTGTTCTAATAGGTTAATCGTACTTTTAATAAATGGCAGATACGATACAGGCCGTGCCTAATGTGGTTCCTATTTTCACCTATTGTTTAGCATTCAGTTTGTAACTGGTTGACCGCAGTAAATAAAATATTTTTATTCTTAATATTGCGGCCCAGATTTTTCCATTTTTACAGCACTCTTTATGCTATCCATCATGTCCAGAAGCGGAAAATGTTAACGGGTGTTAATTTGCGCAGGAGTCGGCGGCATCGGCAGTACGGTGTCGGGAGCAGCGGGGGGGTACGCGGGGCTGTATGGGGGCTATGCCGCGGCTGCGCTGGCCGGCCTGGCGGGCCCGCCGCCGAAACGCAAGCGCCGCCATCGGACCATCTTCACCGAAGAACAGCTGGAACAACTAGAAAGCACCTTCGATAAAACACACTACCCCGATGTGGTGCTTCGCGAGCAACTGGCGCTCAGGGTGGATTTGAAAGAGGAACGTGTTGAGGTATGGATTCACTTTCTTTTTGCTTTTTGGATGGCCCCGTAGCCAAGCACAGGGTCGCGGTTTCGAATTCCGCTCAGGGCAAACATTCGTGTGATGAGCAGAATACAAGTTTGCCTTGTTTCTGAATGTTTTATATTTATATATACATATGTAAGTACCTATGTATATAAACTGTCTGACACCCATAGTATAGCACAGGCTCTGCCTAGTTTGGGGTCAGATGGCCGTGTGAGACATGTCCCCACATAATTTATTTGTATTATTTTGTATGGCGCTAGTTTTCTTGCTGCCATAGAAACGTTTTGTAAAACAATACGCATTAACGGGTTCTCTTTGTTACAAACATTATTTTGTTTTGAATGACAAAATGAGCATTTAAATTCACACTTCACTTCAATTCGCCGTGTACCTAGTTAAGTTAACTACATATAATAAAACTACATATAATAAAACTGTAGAGGTCGAAAATCAGTAGGTATATAGAAAAAAAAATCCAAAAACCTTTTCAGGGGGATGTAAAAAGTGATAAGTAGAAAGATTTTTAAGTAGAAACATATTAAGATTTTTGCAAAATTTGATGTTGTACGGTATAAACTCCGAAACTGTTGGACTACGGAAAAATTAAAAATTACTACAGAAAAGTCGAAAAACTACGCGGGCGTAGCCGCGGGCAGATAGCTAGATTTTTCTTCTTTTTACTTTGCTATAAGCACGATTAACTCCAGTTTCAGCTTAGTTTTCTTAAACTCTTTTTACTTTTTTTTGTTTGAAAATTCATTCAATCATTTTTATTTATTTTATTTATTTATATTACAATTTGCTTACATAAATATACACCTTAAGATCCAAATATGGTGATTAGTAATAACTGGGGTGTTACGGTAGCAATCCATAAAGACTTATGCCTATGTTAGGGTTAGCCACTTGTTTCATTATTAATTAACTTTGCGGTGTACTGGATTGAAGTATGCCTAAGTATATAACAATATTAAATCGACTTAACTTATAAAATGTAAAAGTGGATATGTGGGTCTTGTTTTGTAGGGTTTCTATTCGATCAAAGTAAACCATTGTTGAGGAAAAAGAAGATATCGATTGGTTTCCTCGTGAATAGAATTATTCTTAGTATCTATTTATCACTGAATTGAAATGAAAATAAGCTCTACTACATTAGTTTTGCCTTTGAAAGGTTTCCGTAGAAAATAAACTAATTTCAGAATAGATTGAAAGTGATACCTTATAAAATACAATAGGTATATTACGAATATTTTACGAAGAAGTTAGTATTTATAAGGCCCGGTAAACACTTTATATAACCGTTATTTTACACCTAAGTAATTTTGTGATAAAGATTATATTAAGAATATTTCTTACATATTATAAAAAATATTTATATTACTGAATTTAATCATACTAGATGGAGGAATGAGGTATTACTGAATTTAATCACGAGAGTGAAGAGAGCGAGAGAAGATTAAATGAAAATTGCTCGACATAACATACTTATATAAGTATTCAACAAATTTTTCGCCGTGGCTCCGCCAGTGTTAAGATTTTTTTCCCGTAGGAATGAGGTATTTTCCCGCGGTAAAAGGTAGCCCATGTTACTCAAGGTGAATGTAGCTTTCCAATGGTGAAAGAATTTTTGAAATCGGTTCTGTAGTTTACTCATTACAAACATACACACACACACACACACAAAAAGATAATAATTTTCCTCTTTATAATATAGTATGACTAGTATGATAAAAACACCGATCATTCAAGGTGCGTGCAAGATTAAGCAAATGTTTGTCTATGGTACTCCGATTTCACTTCTCTACTTTCTAGAAAAGTCTTTTAAAATTGCATGTTGACGGAGTGTTGTTTGAGTTAGTTATATGATTAGATTAACAGGGCGTAACTTTAAGTAGTAGCAAGGGACAGCAGTCAACAGAGGTGACGTGACATTTTTTGGGCACACTGTGGGTGGGCTCGCTCGGCTGCGGGACTAGATACTTAGCGACTTACCTTTTTTTATACATATTAAGATTTTATTTAATCTTATTTTGCTTTATTGATATATTTTGCTTTATTTACGATTTTTTACAAATGGAACTAAAAAGGTCTGAAAAAAGAAGTACTTATATCATTTTCAATTTGTTGAATTTCTTAGCTATCACAGAAGTACAAAGTTCGTATTTCTTACGAAATCTAAATAATGTGTGTAATGAATAGTAGCACCGTCTGTAGATTTACAGTTTTTTTATTATAAGTCCTTGATTATAAGACTTTTTTATTGGAAGACTTTTGATTCGTATTTACGAGTAAATTAAGAGGACTTTTATTGACGATTTTTTACAAATTGAAAGATTGATGACGGCTTCATTATATGTTTAGTTGTAATCTGTTTTGTTATGTAGGGATGAATAAACGAATTACATATCTATGTGGTGAACTCCTTTATAAATATGATGAATCTTTCGTGTATCTGTGCGAGTTGAACTGTCATGAAGAGGGTTTCGTTTCGTGAATACGAAGTTCTTCATCTTCAGCCAGAAAATCGACAGAACCCTAAAACATATCTTAACAGTCTGTATCTTGTTTTGATTCATTATCGACGTCGAGTTCCAAGTCCGGTAAAGCTTGATTGGTCGTACCTTTTCGACACAAGCATAGGTCAATTAAAAAAAAAAAGACGTCGACTTAACTTGGAACAGTATTGTATCCATTTGAAAGACAATTGAAGATCCGTATGACAGTATTGACCGGGCTGACATAATCTGTGGTGTTGAAACTGACTCGGAGGATGTTTCTGGGCTACCGGAGTGCGGTGAGCGCGGCTACTGGTGTTGGTCGAGTGTGTGTCGACCACTCGACGCGCCACCCGCGCCGTGCCATGTTTGCAGCCGCACTTCACCGACCTTCCTGCGCTTGCGCCGCCATCCGACCGCCCGTCTAGCTCCTTAAGTCGGATAAAAGTTGCTAAAGCTAGAATTTGTAGCACATGATGGATGCGCGTGCCTGAGGTTGTATGTCACAGTCACGATGCGACAGTTTCAAATATTCAAAGCTTTTTCCATTAAGACCAAACCCTGAAGGTTTTTGAGTATGCAAGAAAAAGACGACCGAGTTGCAGCAATAGATTTCAGTAAAGTATAGCTTCTAAATGTATAATTTTTATTTTGCTGGATCATTTTCACGTCCGCTTTTCTATATCTACAAAATCAATGGAATACAATGTTGGGTCTGTCCACGGAACTCGGACACGGCATCGAAAAAATAATTGTCTCGAAATCTTAAACAAACGTAATGCATTGGTAAGAGTAGAACAATAAACAATATATTTTTTTAAACCGTTCTCAAATAAAGCAATCGCGAAAGTTAGGGGAATTTATCTGCGAGCGGTCCAAGTAATCTGTTCGGAAATCTGCGCGATAAGTGCTGAAATAAATGTTAATTAAAAATAACCTTACGTCTGTTTTGAGTAAGTAGCTTAATTTCTGAAATCTTCATACAGTGCAGAATATTTTATTAGTAAACTAGCGACCCGCCCCGGCTCCGCACGGGAAAATGGTTATTGTGGGTTATCTTTAAGCATATTATGCATGTATTATACATATAAACCTTCCTCTTGAATCACTCTATCTATTAAAAAAAACCGCATCAAAATCGGTTGCGTAGTTTTAAAGATTTAAGCGTACAAAGGGAGGGACATAGGGACGCGACTAGCGACTTTGTTTTATACTATGTAGTGATAAAGGCACATCGTATTTCTAAAATCCAAATATAAAACAGATTGTTGAAAATAGCAAACTGGCATGTAACTTGAGTTACCAACACTTTTACGATTATTTTGAGTAATATATTTGAACTAGCGATTAGCCATTATAATCATGAGTATATTAGACTTGACCTTTGTTATCTTGTACACTTTTTTAGTTTGAAAATTAGTTAGATTGTAATTAATGTTGGATGAAATGTCTATACCCGGCGCGGCGGCTCTGAAGTAACGAGAGTTACCGCGGACAGACCGTATGAAATCAAGTGAATTAATTAATATAAAGAAATTAGTCTCCTTTCGTGTTGTATTGAGTTAACCTTTTAATTTAATCATCAAAATCAAACAAGGATAACTTAAAAAGTGTAATTCTTGTAATTAACAAATCTAAACGACTTTGTGGGGCTTCATCGATGGAGAGGAATATAGGCAACACGTACCACAGTGTATAAAGTTTTTATTAAGGAATCCGTAGTAAAGCCGCGATGGAGAGCACTCTGCGGAGTTTCGCCCGGGGGCAAATAAAAAGGGACGCTTGGTGAGGCGAGGCGGCGGCGGCGGCGGCACCGCGAAAATTAATCTGAACTAATTAAATTTGATTTATTTATGCTGAGCCGGGCCAGTGCGGGGCGCGGGTAAAAGCACAACAATGCGGTTAATTAGGGTCACTTTTGCGGGTTTCCTTAGACTATACTCTTTCCGATTTGCGTAACTTTTATTTGTTAGTAAATAATGGGTTAGCTAAGACATTGATTAAGGGTAGGCTCAAGCCCCTCGGTGCGGTGGTGGAGACGTACCTTTAAGAGCTGTTAACAAACGAATCAAATTATTCTATTAATGTCTAATGTGATGTTTTATGTGTGATAATGTGATTTATAATAAGGCTTTTATTCATATAAGAAAAACATATTTTTGTATGATTGGAAAGTACAATGCATAAATTATGTCATCAGGCTCGTTTAGGTAATAAAGCGATGATCATGATACTGTGTTAACTAACGAATGTGGTGTTTATTTAATCGACCGTAAATAGAATAGGTAATATTTATCCTTGAGGACGAAGCCGGTAAGCTTGATACGAAGATCAACAACATAGTCAATTAAAAAAAACACCATCATAAAAACTAACCAAAATATCCTGAGCAGATCCCAAAAGCAACATAGAAGAAGAAGAAGTTAATAATTAAGTAAGACTTCGATGATAATTATAACAGTACTATTATTTTCTTCTGTGAATTAACTTAGGCCAATGATAACCCAGAAATAACATCTCTGGAAGGAATATAGGAAATTGGAATAGACAACTCCAAAACATGTGACTTTATTTTTGCATGCTATTTTTTTGTAATGGCGAAACATGCGATCAAAACTGTTATTTAAAATCTTCACTACCATGTTTGATGCAATAAATGATTTCTGATATCTGATTTCTGAACAGGATAAGGCCGGAAAAAGAGACCGCGTTAAATTTTTCCCGTGGGAATGAGGAATTTTCTCGCGGTAAAAAGTAGCCTATGTGTTAACTCACGTATTCACAGTTATTCCATGATTTAGTTTTAAAAATTCTAAGAATGTTCATAGCCTATGTGTTATTCTGATGTATAAGCTACATCAATGTAAAGTTTCATTGAAATCTATCTAGTAGTTTTTGCAAGAAAGAGTAACATACATACATCCATCCATCCGTACATAATATAGGAATCCATCGTCACAAACTTTCGCGTTTATAATATACATATACGAGTAGTAGGATAGTAGGATGAATAAGTTGGTACCTATTATGTGGTTTTCCACCCTGCAACATTTTCTTTAATGAATGAAATATTGACCACTCTATATGTTAATTCTGGTCCTGGTATTTCTACTTACCAAATTAGATACTACAGCTTAATCCATTCAGTCATAAGGCACCAAAGCGGATTTTTAAATGAATCGAATAAACAATCGCATCAAAATGTTGACATTTCTGTATGATTAAATTTGTCTCAAATTAAAATCAATCATTTAAATAAATTACTTTTAAAGACAAACTGTGAATGTTTATGTGATTCTAGTAAAATGCATTGTAGTACGGCTTGCTAGCTAAAAAATATAAGGATATCGGTCCCATCTGGCAGAAAGTACGAAACTTGGCATGAATGTAGCTGTTATATATGTGCTTCAATATCGATATGGAAACACTTCGATAAATTATTGTTTCCCCCCTTTCCCCCCTCTTTTATCTCCCTCATTCTGGTTTTTTGAATTTTATACTAAAACGGTACGTCTGAGGAGTTTACTTTTCAGAGATCAAATCATCGTCGATAAATTGCCTACAAAACGATACTACATTTTATAGTGCTAAGATTAATATATTTCTATATACAGCCATCAACGTTTTATGAAATTTTCAAAACAGGCACACTTTTTTCTTCCTTACTTCATTTATAGGAAAACGACAAGAGTGGTGATAAAATGGACTAAAGAAGTCAACTACCTTATACATTAAGCTAAAAAATTACATTTATTTCATAGTCGTAAAGGCGTTACTTCTAGAGTTACAGCTCACCGCGTCTGACTCTAGTACTCTATTTTACCTTTTTATAATACCATCTTTCTGTTAACGTTGTTTCGCGTAGATTAGATTCAGATTTTCCAATTAGAAATAAAACAGTCCATGTATTAATCCAGGCCACAGTCTATTTACATGTAAAACTAGCTGTCTGCCCGCGGCTACGCTTGCGTTGTGTTTCGACATTTCCGTATTAATTTTTAACTATCTTACTTTTTTCCGTGATTTTAAAGTATCCAACATGTTGACCGAGTATATAAGGTACCACCATGCAAGATTTCATTTCAATCGGTCTAACAGTTTCGGAGATAAGCCCCTAGAATATACTGCACCGTATGAGTTACTAAAGTTTTTTAACTATCCCACGGGAACTTTTTAATTTTCTGGGATTTAAAGTATCTAAGATGTTAACCGGGGATATTAAGGTACCACTATACAAAATTTCATTCAAATCGGTCGAATAGTTTCGGAGATTAGCCCGTACAAACAGACAAACAGAGAAACAAAAATATTTAAAAAAAATCTGGGTATGTACTATATCGCTTCTTACATCCCCTCGAATAGGTTTATAGCATTTTTTTTCTATGTACAGATTTTATAGATTTTTTTTTGTTTCTCTTTGTACAGGCTAATCTCCGAAACTATTCGACCGATTTGAATGAAATTTTGTATAGTGGTACCTTATATCCCCGGTCAACATCTTAAATACTTTTAATCCCAGAAAATTAAAATGTTCCCGTGGGATACTTAAAAAACTTTAGTAACTCATACGGCGCAGTATATTCTACGGGCTTATCTCCGAAACTGTTAGACCGATTGAAATGAAATTTTGCATGGTGGTACCTTATATACTCGGTCAATATGTTGGATACTTTAAAATCACGGAAAAAAGTGGAATAGTTAAAAATTAATACGGAAAAGTCGAAACACAACGCAAGCGTAGCCGCGGGCAGACAGCTAGTTTTACATGTAAATAGACTGTGGCCTGGATTAATACATGGACTGTTTTATTTCTAATTGGAAAATCTGAATCTAATCTACGCGAAACAAAGTTAACAGAAAGATGGTATTCTAAAAAGGTAAAAAAAGAGTACTTGAGTCAGACGCGGTGAGCTGTAACTCTAGAAGTAATGCCTTTACGACTATGAAATAAATGTCATTTTTTAGCTTAATGTATAAGGTAGTTGACTTCTTTAGTCCATTTTATCACCACTCTTGTCGTTTTCCTATAAATGAAGTAAGGAAGAAAAAAGTGTGCCTGTTTTTAAAATTTCATAATACGTTGATGGCTGTATATAGAAATATATTAATCTTAGCACTATAAAATGTAGTATCGTTTTGTAGGTAATTTATCGACAACTATTTGGTTCTTGAAAAGTAAACTCATCAGTCCTACCGTTTTTGTAGAAAATGAAAAAAACCAAAATGAGGGAGGTAAAATGAGGGAAAAAGGGGAGGGGGAATCATTTCTCAGCGTGTTTCCATATCGACATTGAAGCACATATATAAAAGCTACATGTATGCTAAGTTTCATGCTTTCTGCCAGATGGGACCGTAATTCAGGTTAACAAGCCGTACTATTGGGGCTGTTTGTTCGTGAGAGAGTAGTTTTTTGAGCCAATACGTGTTCCGTTGTTGCCCCTGCTATTTGCGCAGCGGCAATTGGAAATTGCATTATTAAAACGCTTTTGTTTAGGCATCACAACACCACACTTGCCAAAATCAAGCGCCCGCAAATGCTCACCGTTTGTACGCTTTGTTCCTGAATTTGATTTAAATTGCTATTTTGTTTTGTTGCAGAGGTAGTGTAACAACTGCTTACCTTGTTTTATAATATTTTTACAATCTCAGTACCTATAAATAAAAGCTCTCAAGGTGATTATTTTTTTATTTTATACTTTTTTTGTGTCCCTGTCCAACTTCATGTAAAATCAGCATAATATCGTATCCTTCTTCTATATCTCTATTATTAGCCATCATCGCGTTTGAGTAATCATTTTTTCGCAATTTATTTGAAAATTCTATAAATATCTAATATTTATTATCCACATTGTTCGTGCCATGTTGTTGTCTGTTCCGTAGTACACTTGTGATTCGTGTTATTTTGTTACCTATCTATATATCGTTAACAGCTTATATATGTCCCCACCGAGGGGCTCGAGCCTGTTACCTATATATATATATATATATATATCAATAAAAAAAACTACGAAATTTTTCCGGGGGCCTTAAACGTTCGATGTATTTATCAGTCACTATTTCAAGTCTGCTTTTGTCCTGTTCTCATGTTTTCGTTACTTTATTCTGAGGGATGATCTATCCAAGCCTAGTTAGTTAGTTAGTTAGTTTATCGGGCTAATTTTCCGCAACTCGACGTCAGGCGCGCCTATTTTGCGTGTTGGGTAGGATAACTCACTACTCGAGCCACCCGATCTCCTCAAAGAAGCCCAGCAACCTGCCCAGGTTGCCGAGCGTCTCCGGGATCGACCCCGGCGAACCGAGGTATTTAGCCCTGTACGATGACAAGCCGCGACACTCCAGCAGGATGTGGGCCGTCGTCTCCTCCACCTCCATGCAACCTCTGCACAGGGGGCTGTCCGTGACACCTAAAGTAAATAAGTGTTTGTTAAAGGCACCATGACCTGTTATTACGCTGGTTATGGTACGTAGCTTATTCTTTTCCAGTCGAAGAAGCGCACGCGACAGCTGGAGCCTGATCTCCGGCAGCGCCTCCTTGGCTTGCCTGCAGTCTCCAACTTCACTCCAATGTTTTGCGTGTTGTTCTTTCGTGCGGTCTCTTAGCAGAGAGCGCTGTGTACCTACCGGGATGGGTATTATTGGTTCTGGGCCTACGGCTTTGAGAGCCGATCCCCTCCTGGCTAGTTCATCCGCTCCATCGTTGCCTCTGGAGTTACTGTGCCCTTTTATCCACTGTAAAGTTAGGTTGTTTTGCTGACTGACCTTGTTCAACTTACAGTGACATTCGTAGACCAGCCCTGAGGTAAAGATATTACTGTTGAGGGCTTGTAGTACTGCCATGCTGTCCGAGAGTATACGGATAGAGTTGTCCTTTACCTCCCTTGACTCTATGGCTGTGGCAGCTAGTATAATGGCCAAACACTCAGCCTGAAAGACTGTGTTTAGTTGTCCCAATGGCTCGGAGATTCGAATGTTGAAGTCTTCGGAGAAAACACCTGAGCCAGTACCTGTATTAGTTTTGGAGCCGTCCGTGAAGATCCTTAGCTCTTCCATCCGGAGGCCCTCATACGAGTCATCCTCGTGCAGCTGTATTTTGTACTTCTTGTCGAAGACAAATTGTTTTGGTAACCTGTCGCACGCCGCCTCCAACATGGGCAGGTCCACAAAGACCTCCTGTAGGATTCTAGCGTGCGGGGTGGTGCTGTGCCTCCATAGATTCAAAGATCTAAGACGTACCGCTGCTGAAGCTGCCTCTTGTTTAATATAGATGTGGAGAGGTGGCAGCCCTAGCATGGCCTCCAGCGCCGCCGTTGGAGCCGTCCTCATGCAGCCCGTGATGGCCATGCAGGCCAAACGTTGGAATTTCTGCAGTTTGTTCGAGACTGTGGTGTAGTTGACCCTGGGCCACCATACCAGAGCACCATAGCAAAACATGGGTCTGATCACAGTTTTGTACAACCATAGTACGATCTTGGGGGAGAGACCCCATCTCTTACCAATCATTTTGCGGCATTGCCAGAAGACAATGCTTGCCCTGTCAAACCTCCTTTCGAGATGCTTGCCCCAGTTCAGCTTGCTGTCCAGGGTGACTCCCAGGTACTTGACGTCAGAGGAGAGTTGGAGCTCCGTGCCTAGCAGCTTGGGTAAGCGGTAGTTACCCAGCGCTCGCTCTATCCAAGCCTAAAAACTGATTCGATTTTGGCTGCTAACTTATTGTTTTCTTTCGAAAGACTAATCTAATAAATTGCGCGTAATCATCTGTATCAAGAGCCCTTCAATATGCATGATTATCTAAAAGTGGCTAAATATATTGAATACCAGCAGCAGATAAAAGCCAAGGCCCTTGTGCAACAACTGATCAATTAACAAAATCACCAATAGACTTATAAAAGTTTCCGAACTTTATTTAATTAGTATTCGATCTGATTTTCCATCTTTCATACTTTTCACGGCTTCGTTAACTTCATCCAAACTTATCACTTATTTACTTTCAATTAGTTGGAACGATCTATTATAAAAGATTATTGGAATAATCTCAAATAAATTCTTTACATTATACACTTCGCAGAATATTGAAGTTTTAAATTTGTTTTACCCGGAAGCCCCGAGCTTGATTAAGTTATTAAAATTCGATAAAGTAGCTTTTATACTGATTCGAGTAATTATTTTTACCGAAGTTAATAACACCGAATAAGTTGGGAAAATGTTACGAAGTTAATTTGTTCGCTCGACAGGCAGCTGTTGGAAGGTTTCTCAGTGCTAGACATCTTTTTTGGCTTTGATTACAATTTATTAATTTGTTATGCTAAAACGGGCGAAGTGGAATACTTAGTCGTTATTTATTGCTTGTAGGTTTATTAATAAGCCGAGAGACGTCCACTGCTGGACAAAGGCCTTTTCCAAAGATCTTCGCAATGATTGGTCCTGCTTGACCCACATCCAGCGGCTTCCCGCGACCCTCACTAGATCGTCAGCCTAACCACGGGGCCTGCCCACGAATGCCCACGATAGGACTTCGGTGCGAATATAGCTTTGATTTTAGAATGATTTTATATTCGGAATAATATACAAATAAGTTATATTGAAAAGAGTTAAGTATAATTTTCTGTGAAGTATTTTAATAATTTAGGTAGGTAAAAATAACTGTAGGTAAGTTAATATTTAGTAAGAGAGGAGCGTATGTAAACGTAGCGAGACGGGCGGCGGCGGCACATAGCCCCGGGACTCCATTGTAGGAGACGCTCCAACTCTTTACTCGGTTAATTATTAAAGAGATGAGTAATCGCGACTTGCCTTTAGTGAAATTGAGAAATAAGACATCTAGGTCTGTTCCCGCATTCACCTCACAATTTACAGGTATCATATTATATGTCGTGCAAGCGTTAACGATATTTTTATTTTATCAAACGCAACGGTACTTTTATGGATGTATATAGTATTTCGTGTATATAGTAAAATGTCAGAAAATATAAATTAATAGATCACACTAGGTTTATCGGTTTACAAATGATTCCGGTATTAAGGGAAACTAGCGATTAGGATTAAATTTTTAGTAAAAAATGTCGTAATGCAAATCTCGTAAAATAGTAAGGTGCAATCAATTTACCGAATTCAGTATACAAGTTGCCAACTATCCTAAAAACCATTGCTGTATGATAAGATGATGGATAACCGTCTTGTCGCTACCATTCGAGAGCTTACAAACTACCAACTGTTCGATCAACGATGTCGTTAGCTGCCGCTCAGCGGCACTCGGGAAGTTAACAATTATGTAAAACTAGCTTTCCATCCTGTAGTTCCGCCCACGTTTACTGTTTTCCCGTGAGTAGGGGAGTATTGGGCATTCTAAAACAGTTTTCGGATCATCGTTCACTGGCACTCCGTTCATCTCGCCTCGCTATCGCTCCGCTCGTTTCACTACGCTTAGTGAACAATGATTCGAAAACAGTTTTAGAACACCCAATACTCCGTTATGAACGGAACGGGTGTAGAAAGTGATCAGTGTAAACGAGTCGTGTTGAATACTCACCAGAAGTTTTCTAAAACTCTCTCCCACACACACACACACACACATACACATTACGTTATTTTTAGTATATTATGTAGTGTAGCTTGAAAATCGACTCACTCTGTTAAGGTCTACTTTATTGATTTGACATTCTATTCAATCATGAAATTTGTAAAACAGAATGACACGTTAGAGCTTGATGCCATATGTTCAGTAGAAAAAAAAAATGTTTCGCGACATGGAAAATTATTACCTAATACAATACGATGTGTAATTTGTGGTCCTTCTAACTGTGGAAAAACTAATTTGATCATAGGACTTTTGTTACATGAAAATGGGTTAAGATACAATAATCTATACGTATATTCTAAGTCTTTGTATCAACCAAAATACATTTTCTTAGAAAAGGTGATTGATATGGTGCCAGGAGTTTCATTCAACAAATATCTTGAAAATGATGAAGTCATAAGACATATCAGAACAGGCATGCTCATCATAAACATGTTTCAGATTGATATCATCCTGTTTGAATAAAATTATTAAGTTTGAATTATCTCTTATTAGTTGCTTAGGAATCTTAGAGTAAGTTTGATTTAAATAAAAGCAATCTATATTTTTATGTCTTCCCATCGCAAAAAAATCGCGAATATTATTTTGATTTTCACATGCAACATCGTCAAATATTATTATGGAGTTTGGTTTAGCTTCACTAGATGATATGACTTCATCATTTTCAAGATATTTGTTGAATGAAACTCCTGGCACCATATCAATCACCTTTTCTAAGAAAATGTATTTTGGTTGATACAAAGACTTAGAATATACGTATAGATTATTGTATCTTAACCCATTTTCATGTAACAAAAGTCCTATGATCAAATTAGTTTTTCCACAGTTAGAAGGACCACAAATTACACATCGTATTGTATTAGGTAATAATTTTCCATGTCGCGAAACATTTTTTTTTTCTACTGAACATATGGCATCAAGCTCTAACGTGTCATTCTGTTTTACAAATTTCATGATTGAATAGAATGTCAAATCAATAAAGTAGACCTTAACAGAGTGAGTCGATTTTCAAGCTACACTACATAATATACTAAAAATAACGTAATGTGTATGTGTGTGTGTGTGTGTGTGGGAGAGAGTTTTAGAAAACTTCTGGTGAGTATTCAACACGACTCGTTTACACTGATCACTTTCTACACCCGTTCCGTTCATAACGGAGTATTGGGTGTTCTAAAACTGTTTTCGAATCATTGTTCACTAAGCGTAGTGAAACGAGCGGAGCGATAGCGAGGCGAGATGAACGGAGTGCCAGTGAACGATGATCCGAAAACTGTTTTAGAATGCCCAATACTCCCCTACTCCCGTGGAAATCAGGTATTTTGCAGCGCTAATAGGTAGCCTAAGTCTTTTTCCAAAGTATATTGCGCCCTTTTGCTAAGTTTCATCAAAACGGTTCAGTGGTTTTGGCTTGAAAGCGTAACAAACAGACAGACAGAGTTACTTTCGCATTTATAATATTAGTAGGGATTACACAAATTTCGACAACTAAGGCCTATTCACCCTAATATCAAGGTAGGCTCGAGCCCCTCGGTGGGGACGTATATGAGCTGTTAACGAACGTGTTACACCCGCGGCTCGTCTAGCTTCTAAATTCGGTGCGTGTGTTGGCCATACTTCTTTCTTACTCTTCATCTTAAACGTAGTTGCCCCGCAGGCTCGTTCAGGAGCTAGACGAGCCGCGGGTGTAACACTGGCGCCCCTTCGTGCTCGAATCCACATACTTTACTAAGTTCCAGGTAAAACTTTCAACACTTCCTGGAAAAAAACCAGGCGGAAATGCTTTGCTTGAGATGGAATGAATAATAAAATATGGATGATTGACGGATGATTTTGAATGAATTTCAAAATTAAATATATTTGAATTTAGATGAAAATGGTAAATGAGATGAGAAATGAAGTAGAAAACGTGGCAACGAGGTAGCACGCAATGCACCTCGTTACAAACGAACACAAATTTTAAGTATTTTGTTCCGTAATTTGGTATTCTGTGGTTCCGTTTCCGAAATGAGAAGTGTGTAAACGGGAGTAGCCCTGGCAGCCCGAGGCGCGCCGACTCCATGTCAATGTTGATCTTATTGCGAGCACTGTCTGATTAAATCCAGATACCTTACATCCATCCCGCTCGGCCGCCCCGCTCGCTTGACATCCATAATTAAATGATAATATCCATAATGGCGGCTCCGGCGGGAGGTAACACGGGATTTTCCGTTTTATACAATAGCTGCTGACGAGATTTAAGCCCAATACACACGTAGCTATAATCTATATTAATATGCCCAGCTCTAACTTATATTACATCTCGCCACCACACACGGTAGCTGTATTGAAATATATATTTTCATCCTTACTGCGTCCACTTACGTAATAACTTTAATATGTCGAGATTTGTATTAATATACCGTGCTATATCGGTCGCTTGCTGTGACGTCACCAAAATATGTCGACCGATATAGCAAGGCATATTAATATAAATCTCGACATATTAAAGGTATTCCGTAAGTGGACGCAGTAAGGATGAAAATATATATTTCAATACAGCTACCGTGTGTGGTGGCGAGATGTAATATGTTGGAGCTGGGCATATTAATATAGATTATAGCTACGTGTGTATTGGGCTTTATGGGACAATTTAGTTTTGTAAAGTTGAGGTTTAAAGGTTTTTGTATCGTTATATAAGCTCAATCAAACACGACTTCAACGGTTTTTACGAGTGTAGGGTGGATAGGCTTTAATCAAACACATTGACTCAGTGTCTTGACTAAGAACCAGTCAATTGGTCAATTCCTGAAAATATTTCCTTCTTGCTATTAGAGCGTTGAATCTATCTTCTATTTATCATCTATACTATAAATAAAGCTGAAAAATTAGCGTGTATGTACATTGATTTGTTTTTCAATAATACTGATTGTAGTTGATAAAGGGAGTGTAGCTGAACACAAAAATACAAGTTTTGAAAAAAAAAATCCGTCTGTCAGCCTGTCTCTCTGTTTGTACACGCTAATCACTGGAACCGTTGGACCGATTTAAATGAAATTTTGTATGCACCTTATATCTCCGGTCAACATCTTAGAAAAAAAAAACAACGCGGGCGTAGCCGTGGGCGGACAGCTAGTACTTTACAAAAATGGAAAATCGATATACGTTGGCAATGTTGGCTTGCGGGGATCATAACTGAATATTTAGCAGAAGCTACACGTACTGTACCACTGACTCCCCTCTGTCATCCGTGGCTGACACACGTGAAAACTAATAATAATATTATAATGAGTGACTGAAAAAAAAGGAAAAAGTAGAACAATTAGTTGAGAAATAATGTAACCGAACATAGGTTCAGTACAAAAAAGTTATAATACTAGCTCAAAAATTAGATACAAAATGTAGAGTACGGTTTCGTAGCATCGCGTCGTAGCACTTTGCTACGGCGTAGCAATAACAAATAAAATGAAACAAGAAAAAATATGTAGGTCGGGCTCGCCTATCATGTTCTATGCTGTGTCGTGCTACTGTATTAACACATACTAAACTCCGTAGGCTTCGCATCTTTTACTTTTGTTATTTTTTTGTAATCTTATATGCAAAAGCTTGTATGGCGAATATCAGCCGATATATAAAACAAACTAAAATTGTAGATTTAGTAGAGAAAATTTGAATAAAACTTGTCATAGAAATTAAGATAATAAAAGAATATTTATGTTAGCAAAGTGAGCAGATACGCTAATTAAGAGCTGGTATTTGCGTCGTAGTTGGCAAGAGGTGTTTCCGCACGGCCGCCTCCAGATAATTGTCAGTTTTGTTTTGTAACACGAGCTCGTTTGTTGCAACGCGCGCGCTGATGCGCCGGTAACAAGCCTTTCAGTGGATTCATTTGCTAATAACATTCAGAGAAATAATATTCCAAGCTCTTATTAATCAGGACTCTGTATTTTTCCGTTAGTCAGGGATCAACCAGTTTTACTGTAGAAACAATGCGTTTCGGAGTGTGCGTTATTTTAATTTTTTTCAAAACACGTCATAATAAAATAATATTTGGCTTATTTTTTCTTGCTATCATTTTATGCCGCTATCTCCATGTTTGTTCCTGAACACTAGTCTTTCATGCATTATTTATCTCTTTTTTTTTCCGGATTGGTTTTAATTGATTTGTGAAAACGAGAAATTTTGTTTTATTTACTTCCAATATTCATATTTTTTTGTAGGTAAGTGTCATATGAGTGTGGGCGGACTAAAAGGGTATCTAATACATAATCTTATAAATTTTGTGTTTACTGGGTTATGCAAAGATTTTTCTCAAACGTGACATGAGAACTCCTGCTTATTTTTTTATTCTTTGGACAGTAATTTAGTTAAAGCGCGAATTAGTTTAGGTACTTATTTGTAAATGTGCTATCGTTCCATGAAGGTATACCTATCTTTATTCTCGTATGCAAGCAAACTTGTATATCAATAGAACGAAATGTATGAAGGTATGAATTCGCAGCGTACGAAAATTCTGGAAATATTTACCTAGGAGAGCGGGTTACGTAGTACATTCTACTTGCTAGAACAGTTCGAATGACAAAGTACATCCCCAGACAGAGTTAAACAAGAAAAAGTGGGCGTGGCGCCCCGCCCAACGGCGGAGACGAGTCTTCCTTGACATCGTGCAACCTCCCCGGACTTATCTCCTAATAGCTACCTATAATACGACAGATACGCTATCAAATGTGTTACTAAGTAATAAAGCGGCGCCATTTTGTCCTTCGCTTCCGCGTTGGAGGCAATAACGCTTGATGAGGCCCAGCGACCCGGCATGAAGTGATCAAAGAGTTCGCTTGTTTCGTTTTACGGCTGTTACTCTTACTGACTCTCAAACGATACGTATCTAATAACTTTTTCTTTTTGAAGCTGAATTTTCCGTAGATGCTCAAAACGAGAGTAATATTACCACATATATCCCTACAAGCTTTGAAACGGCAAATATTAAACCTTCACCTAATAAAATACAAAATGCGCACCAAAATAACTGGATTGCACACTAAACATTGGTTAAGTTAGGTTTAGTGTGCAAACCAGTTATTTTGGTGTGAAATTGGTATTTTTAGGATTCCGTAACTCAAAAACGAAAAACGGAGTCCTTATAGGATCACTCGGCTGTCTGTCCGTTCGTCCTGTCAGCGCCTATTTCCTCCGAAACTCTGGACCGATGGAGTTGAAATTTGGTACACGTACCTATGTAAATTCGTAACCCAGAGAAGGACGTGTGATATTAAACGACGTGTGTGTGATTGTATTATTACTAATAAAGTATATTCTATTCTATTCTATTAAATAATGAATTTGAAACATGGAGGCCACTTTTGTGCGATAAATTAAGATTTGAAAAAAAAAATATTGCAAACACTCAAATGAAAAAGCTTGTTGTAATGGTCTCAAATATTTTTTTTAACAATTTCACGATGAATAGTTTTTAAGTTATTTAAGAAAATCGACAAAAAAACCATTTCCCCTTATCCCCGAAAAAAATATTGTAAAATTGTAACAAAATATATATTTGAGATTGTTACTACGCAAGCCCTTTCATAAAATATGAGACACAGTATAGTTAGTAAAACTTTTTTGCTTTCAAACTCTTACAAAGTTAAATTTACCACCCAAATGTGATGTTTATGTTTTAAATTCATTATTTAATAATTTAATAATTTCATAAATCCGTCTGCGTCACGACTTAGCATACGTGGAACCAGGTTGTTTCGGCTGATAATGAAGAACTTCGTTTGTACGGAACCTCTCCAGGCGAGTTCAACTCGCAGTTGACCGGTTTTTTAATACCGTTTTAAACACATGCCCTTTAAAAAACGCTGCACTACATTAGTTACCCTAGTAATAATTCGCAGCTTTGTAGTAAAATCTTCCATACTATGACATATAATGTACAAAATTATTCCCAAAATAAAAGAAACTGCACATGTCGATAGTAATTTCTACCAAGCAACTTTAGGGTGAGGAATAACTTAGTAAGACGTGTGACAATAATAATATAGGTACAAATAACAAACATTCAATACTCTATACTAACTAACTACAAAACATGCTACTATAAAAATATGTTAAATCCAATATAGCCTATTAAATCTGATTAAAATTAGCAAAAACAAAAGAAGGAACAATTTCGCAAAATTTCTGGAACGACACGTTCTGGGAATTATTGTATGTTTTTGTGACCGCTGACATCGACCGCCGGAATAGGAGAGTTTTGTAACAAGCTTTGTCTACTACCAAACAATTACCTACAAAAAATAAATCTGATTAGTGGAAAAACTTGAAGAACAATAATTATTTTCATCTGAAAGCATTAATAATTGCTCAGTCATTGTACTCGTTATTTAACTGGGTTAACAGATTTTTGATCTGAAAAACACTTCATAAAGAAAAACATAGTATTTTTCTTTAGATATTGCTGGTTTCGTAAGCGAAAGACTTCTTTTCCCTAGAGTCTAGAATAGAGGGAAGGTGTACTTTAAAGACTTATAAATTACAAATGCCTATAAAACTTAAATTATTTGAAATTACCTTTTATTACATTTAATTACCTTTTAATTACTGAAATTACCTTTTATACTTACCTTATATTTGAAATTATTTGGGTAGTTTCACGTCCGTAAATCAATAATTTCGCTGATGATATTAAATATCTAAAAACCTGCTAGAAAATGTATCACCGAAATTAGCCTTTGATTTACGAACGTTAAACGGTAAAACTACCCATTTATGTCCTTACTAAGCTGCCCAAACACAGATTAGACTGAGATCAGAAACTTCCCTTTCCCTAATGGATCCACTTGTACTCACATCCTAAATAGTTTATTTTTCTAAAATTGCAGTTTATTATTTTAAGCCTTTCTACATCCCGCATGGCCCCGTGGCCGGGCGAGTGAGTGTATCACTCTATTATTTATAGCGTTCGATACGCAATACAAATTATTGTTTTCAAAGTATAACGCTTAGGGGAGAGCGTTGTTTGCAAAACGACCCTGAGGGACTCCCTTCGGCGGCCCCAGCTCAACGAATTTGACGCTTAACGGTGTAGATTTACGCGTTGTTTTAAATCTGAATGACGATGATAAAATGCTTTTTCGATTTGCGACGAAATCGGGGTACTATTCAAGCAATCTTTTGACAATTGAATTTCGATTCGGCTGGCGCATTGTACGTAGATAGGACTTTATGGCGACGTGGGGCGGGCACGGGTGTTTGCGTGCGGTAATTGATACAAAGTGACAGATACGAGGGGATACTTTTTCAGCCTCTGGCCCTCGAGAGGAGTAATATTTTGACATTAACCGAGGAGAGATGGGTGTGATTTGAAGTGCCCTTTGTGGAATTATACTCGCGGATGGCGTCTTTAATATTGACTAATGCATTTCACAGCTAATGGGGAGATGAAACTCGACAGGTGCGATGGCTTAGGTGTAGTTATCATTGGGTCTAGATAATGCTTGTTAATTAAATCTCTTTCGCCTTCTCTGCTACGTTTACTTGCAAAATAAACTTAGCAGAAAATTATTGTAGTATTTTTAAGCTATTAACTTACTACGAATCATATGAAAAGTGCTGTAATCTTTCCTTGAGTTTACGAAATGAAACAATATTTTAATATTTTCATTTTAAATGACCTTTTACAATATCTATTTAATTAGAAATGGTTAGTTAAATAGTTATATAACAGATTGAAGCTGAGGAGGCTGAATAGATTTTTAATTAGCATTAGTTACCAATTAGGTAAAATAGTCCAAAATAACACGAGTACCCTCCGTATGTTCCTTCAATTAACTTAGCAAAACGTTTTCGTCCAAAAATATCAGAGTATGCAAATTAAATCGACATTAAAGTATCAATGGCGGATCAGGCGATCCATTAATAAATCACTTCGCTAAAACCGTAATTGTAATCTCAAACAAGGCGTAGGGAGCCGGCCGCGGCGGTGGCGGCGGCGGCGGTCCGTGTTTTGAGTAACAACATTATTACAATAAGTTGGGCTCGCTTCCACCGCCCCATCCGCCCCCCGCCACACCGGTGCTTTTCACATGATGCTCAATTCTTCTACTTATTACGATTTTCGGTTTTATACCGATTAAAAATACAAATTATGACTCTATGATCCTGTATTTTTTTAAAGTAGTTGTTATATTTATATACTTTGATAAAGCTCCACGGTCCGTTAGTAACAGGTACCAATACCAATACTTGCCTTACTCGTTTTATAAAAGTTTAAAAAAAGCTTCTGAAGTCTCCTACTATTGCCGGTCAAAGAAAATGCAAATAAATACTTTATTTATGTTTGCATTATAATTATTTTAATTTAATAAGGAAATGAAAAACAGTAGCTGTAAGTTTTATTAGGCTAGAAGACCTGATAACGTCATAATTAAAAGCACGTATAAGTCCCCACTTAGAAGCTCGAGCCTACTCTGAAATCAGGTTGCACAGGCCACGCTGGCCCAGTGCGAGTTGGTCAACTTCACACACAACCTTTGAATTACCTCGCATCGCAGGTGTATGCAGCTTTATTCACGATGATGTTTTCCTTCACTGAGTGTCGAATATACATTATGAATTTGAAAATCGAAAACACATTGGTATTTGAACCCGCGAATTTCTGTATGGAACTCAACAGCGTTAGCCACTTAGCCACCGACGACGCGCCGAAAAAGACATAATTATATTAAAATACAAAACTATAGCTCTAGACTACACGCAGTTTCAGGTATAGGGGAATACACTTGTATGGAAAAAATCGGATATAATAAAGGTTCGGTTCGAGACAGAGGCAATTCAATCATATTTTCATACAAATTGGTTAATTTCGATTTTTTTCTGAATAAGTATTTCAACTGTTATATTGGCTGATTCCCTATTTTTCAGAACCTTTATTTTTTATTTCATACTAATAATTTCCAGAAACATATTATAAAAAAATATTGTAAAAAAAACACGAATCATAGTCTAGACTGCAGATGGGAACGAAAAAAAAAACATTCATACGCGCTTTTATATTATGCCGCAAGCAGCTTGCCATTATCGACCCGCATTATATATAAGAAGAATATTTCGAAATGGCATCGTTTAAAATTAGTGTGTGTGTGTGGTGTTAGTTGACCATTGGCGCGTAACAAGATCCGGCGGGAAGAGTCAGCTGGGCGCCGGCGTCAGTGCTGGGGCGGAGTCGCCGTCGGCAAACACGCCTCGACGCGCGGCTCCCGTGCATTCGGGCCTCGCATCTCACGCGATCACCTCCCGGCCAAACCATATACCTCCACTACTATCAGTTACAAAACTTGAGACAGAACCAGAAATGCGACATAAGGTGGTAAAGTACCTACGATTTAAAATTTAAATCTGGGCTGTGGAAAACTGTGAAAAGAAGTATTTACTTAAATACCTAATTACAATGATATCTATTTTATTACAATAGTAAACACAATAAATATAAAATAAAACTTGTTTAAAAAAAGAACTTGGGCGTTTACTTCAGCAATGTCACATATCATCCCGTTACTTTACACAACATAACTTATAACTTAATATTAACACAAATTTGATTCAAGATGCTTGCACTTACATATTTCCTCAATGTTCCGTACCTCAAAAACGAAAAACGGAACGCTAGAACCCTTAATATACCCTTAACGCCTATTTCCTCCTAACTACTGGACCGATTGAGTTGAAACTTGGTACACGTATGTAAATTTGTGACCCACAGACGATAAAAGTTAAGTTAAGTTAAGAAAATCTGAAAAATGACCATTCCTTTATCTCCGAAACTATTGGGCCGAAACATTTGGAAAAAAAATATCTGAGGATAGATCTTTACCTATAGATTACAGGAAAACCTTTAAGAAGTCTGTGGTATTTAAAGTGACAGGGCATTTTGAAATTTTGCTAGTATTGGGAAATTTCCTATTACTTTAAATACCATGGGCTTTTTAAGTTTTTCTGTGATATATGTATAAGTAAAGAACTACGTTCTGTAATTATTTCAAACTTTTAGGTTCAGTAGTTCCGGAGATAAGGAGAGGGAATGGTCAATGCTCGCCCATTTTCTTAAATATTCGTTCGTATTCGTATCGTTACAACAAGACATTCAGTACACTTTGCAATTTTTTAAAAAGCCTAATTTGTCATCCAATTGAGGGCTCCATGTTTCAAATTAATTATTTAATGTCACATCTTAGGTCACGGATTTACATACGTGTACCAATTTTTAACTCGATCAGTCCAGTAGTTTCGGCTGATCACAAAGAACTTCGTTTGTACGGAACCCTCTCCAGGCGAGTTTAACTCGCACTTGTCCGTCTTTTTTTCATTTTACTTTCTTAGCGAGGCAAGTTGCTAATAAAGCTTTAATGTTACTTAGATATTATTATTTATAGACGTAATAAATAACTGTATGTAAGCGATCCGGAAACTCAAAGGAGCTTAATGGTGATAAAAACATAGAATTTTAATTATAAAATACAACAGATTTTTACAATAAAAGGGCTGGTGCCTAAGTTGTTTAATCGTATTTATCCTATCCTAACATACAAAGATCTTGAACTCTCACTACCACCCCCGCTGACGCGAAGTAACATGAATAAGCCTAATTTAGTTTAGCATGCAGCCTCCACCTGAAACTAAGTTACTTATAACTTATAGTACAAATTTACAATACGCTTTAGCTTTTCAATAAAAGCGTGTTTGTCTTTGGCAGCTTGGTTCGGAGTCGGGAATTATGTATGGCGCAGGGCGCGCGTATGGCTGCAATAGCGTACAATAGAATTTGGGAATTTCACCCGACTTTAAAACAATAGAGAGTAATGCACGCAGCCTACCGCAGCGGCGTAATATACTACGGATAGTCCATACAACTTTCATAGAACATTATTTTACATACATGTAATCTTCTCGAATGTAGGTAGGTATTGCGTTAAAAAATATCATTTGTATTTATGTCATGGTTTAGCGGTGTGTTTAATTTGTCCTTTGTTTCGGAAATTGCAAGTTTAGTTATATATCCATTATACTTCTATTGTGATTGATTGAAGCTCGAGAGTGACATGGCAGCTTTTTCCAAATCGCCATTTCCATAGAAAAAGACGAAAGTGTGAGCATAGCATACCCTAGACAGGTAGTATTTCCCATAATTAGAATTTTCTCCCTGACAAAGAAAAACTGACGTCTAATAAAATTTCACGCCTAGGATATAACTCTGAATGAGAAAGTGAGCAAAGAATATTGGCGCTATTGAACCATCGTTATTTCATTTGCCGAGGCAATAAGCAGGCAATTGTTAGGAGGGCTTTATTGGAACTTATCAGCCAACAACGAAAACAGCAAACGAGTTAAACCAAACACAATCACCGCGGCACAAAGGCGCGCGGGCTAATCTCATTGTGGGCGAGCAGCGACAAAGCTTCGGCGTTGGTGAGTTCCATAGAGTATACAGTGAGCTCCGAGTGGGTGTAAGGAGCAGGAGCCTCTCGGTCTGCCACTGGCAGGGCCCATATTTGCCGCTCGAGTGCCCCCAAATAGACTGACGAGTGCGAAAACTCCGCTCGTCGCTCCCCGAAACTTAATGGAGCTTTTGTCGGCCCGCCGACCGACATTTGTAATGCAATTAACTCCAACAATGGCGGTATCGTTAACGAATTAATTTTAAAGCATTATACGGCTGGATATCCAAGAATTTTAGGGTAGAATGGGCTATTGTAGTTGCAAGAGTCAGAGTTAATGTGTATCTTGATCATCCTATTAGGACTTACATTTCTTTAGTTAGAATAGAGTTTAACTTGAGATTTTCAATCATGAAAATAGTATATACCTTAATTATAGTTGTTTTTAGAATTAAAGTTTTAGGTGTTCGTTTATTTTCGTAAAGTTAATTTCCCATAGAAATACTCTGTGAATCGTAATGATAATAAAACATAGTGTGTGGTCTGATATGAAGTGAGTTCGGCTCGCAAACCTAACTAGTAGATTATTAAATGACACACAAACCAAAAGACTGAAATGTAACATCATCCAATATGGTCTGGTCATTCTCATTCAGACTATGATGGAATTTTTGGGCGTGCTATGATTATGAGCTCATAAAAAGGCAAAGTTCGCTTAATCAAATCAGTTTACGACAAAGTAGCAGATGTCGAGCTTCGTCGTTATTGTACAAAACAAAATAAACAGCAACTTTGCTCGCGTTCATTACGGAATTTTCCATGAAAAAATGCTGAAAACTTTGTGAACTTCGTGGCGAAATAAAATGAGCTCGAGCTTGTATTTTATGTGAATAAGTATAAATTACATTTTGTATTTTATTGATTGATCTTAGTGTACTAATATTATAAAGAGGAAAAAAAATATGGTTTGTTTGTTTATTTGCATTGAATAGGCTCCGAAACTAATGAACCGATTTAAATGAAACTTAGTACAAAGATAGAATAGACATTAGATTACATAGGCTATCTTTTACCGCGGGAAAATTTCTCATTCCCATGGGAAAACCGTCAACGTGGGTGGAGCCGCGAGGCGGAAAGCTAGTAACTAATTTATTCCATTCCATTATTACCCAATGTTGATGATAGCCTCGTTCACAGGCTATGTCTAGTTGGTATTACCTAAGCCTGCAAACCCTGGGACGCGGCGGGGTCGAAGCCCTCCCAGGGTAAACATTAGTGAATGTGTACTTGTATTTGCTTTGTGTTTAGTATTGCATATTTATGTAAGTATGTAGGTATATTTACTTTATAATGTAATATGTGAGCTGGAAGTAATCTATGGTACGGGTTGTGATTCCATGTATGAATATATTTACCGTCTGATTGTATTTTACAAACAAGCTCACAACTGTAAACTGAATCATTTATAATTTTCTTATATACCTAGTTACTACTTGTAGTAACTGAATCATGAAGACACATAGAAACTGGACTAGCATGAATGAGAAAGCTTGTGTCGTTTGTTTGTCGCTGATGACGTGTTGTGACGGCGAGGTGCTACAATGGCGACCACCCGCAGTCCGCCGCAGCCTGGGAACGGGCGGCACTTGTGCGAGCCCACTCGCTCGGAAGAACGGCCCGGCCACACCAAGCCACTGAAGCCACTCGGCCGGGCAGACGGCCATTCTTGTCAACACAACTACGTCACGAACAGTCTTACCTTTTTTTTCTCTAGCCACCGGTTCAGTAGCCGAAATGGGTCGATCCAATTGTATCCATATAACACGCATTTAAAAATGTTATTGAGATATTGATGCAGATTCATTTTTTTTACATTTCAATATTTTAGAATCTTTTGAGTTGAGATTTTACACATGATAGAATGTTTTGGATGTTTGTAACATTAAATTCTTCATTTCCTTGTAAGATTTAGCGATTGTAACTTTATTGTATAGAAATAATGTGAAAAGAAGTGTACTCAGGTGCAATATTCAACTTCATTTCATAAATCGCGGTATGTAAGTAATATGAATTGGTTTCAATAGGTATCTTGGCCCTATAGGAAGAATAGGTAATCGAAATGGGGAAAAATACTCCGTCATAAATTATATTTATATACTGGGCGTCCCACGGCTATATGGAGGGAAAGTACCTTAAAATTGTAGATACTCGTAGATCATTTTACTGAAAGAAGACTTTATTTTAATATAAAAAAACTATTAATACTGCATTCATACATTTTTTAATAATCGAACCCGCTACACGAGAAAAAAGATATCCTGTAGTTTTATCATACCGATCGAAAGGCTTCATCATAAGGATTATTTTTTGCTAATTAACATAGTGTCAAAAACAAAACGAAGACTATGAATTTTAACATTTGATGTGAAAATTTAAATGCTGTCATTGCCGCAAGGACATAACAACTGACATTATCATAAGTATCATAAATAGTTTACTGAAAATTGTACGTAATTTAACAAACATGTAGTCTAATCGTTATGTTATTCTTGTACTATTATTCTTGTACTATTGTGCAATTCGTTTCGATTTGGGAATTGCTGAATAGTTTAAAATGATTTTTCGAATTGAAACTACAAATTCAGAAAATGCTTTCCCATTGCTATAAGTTTTTAATCGTGTAATCTATTAATTCTTCAAGATTCAATGATTACGTATCTTAAGAAATTGATAAAATAAATTCTTCACAAAGTAAAACATTTTTCATGAAAATCAGTTTCAGTGCCACTCCAAACTAGAAAAGACCCCGTCGTCCGTGTCGTTGTAATTCCAACTTTAATTTATGGGTGGACTTATTTAAAAAAGGGTTTATGGTAACCAGATAATACTTTTGCAGGTATGGTTTAAAAACCGGCGCGCCAAGTGGCGCAAACAGAAGCGGGAAGAGCAGGAGCGCTTGCGCAAGCTGCAGGAGGAGCGGGCCTGCGGGCGCGCCCCGCTCGTGCCCCGCCCCGCGCCCGCTCACACACCCCCGCCGCTCTCCGCGCACCCCCCGCACGCACCACACACCCCGCACACGCCCAGACCATACTCCGACGACTCCGACTCGGACCTGGAAGTGGCTTGAACAATAGGTAAAATCCACTTATCCCCTATATTGATAAACAATCTTCGGTGCGTGATCGATAAAGACCAATTTTTAAATTAATCAGTGAAAATAAAATACTATTGCAATGGCAAAAACTTACAAGTGAAGTGGTAAATGTGTTTTAAAAGTTTGAACATTAGATAAATTGACTAAGATAGCTTGTTAAATAAATGCGATATAAGTATGTGGTAGATATTGTATAAATAACTTAAATAGGAATCTACATCATCTACTATAAGTAATAATAATTTATCACATGTTTAGAAATTATCAAGGATGTATCTATATTAATGTATGTAGATAACAACTAGTACTTAATAGATTTGTGCTGTAGACTGTTAATTTCATCGGTTTAAATGTAATTTTACTCACTTCTATAGTATTAATAATAGCTAAATACTAACTGAATACTCTCAGGTTTGCCGACTAATCTAATATCATACCTACTTAATAGATTGTACTTAGCTTATCTGTAATAAGTAGAACTCCGCTATAAAATATGTTATACATCTGTCAGGCCTTGGTTCGACTTCTATATATTGACAGATATTACAGCTACATCTTTGCCATAGAGTTCTTAAAGCTTCAGCAAAAATCTGACCGTACAGATGTATGGTAAAGTCTGAATATACACCTAAAACTCTGTAAGAATCTGAAATCTTTTGTTAATTCCTTTATAACTCTAGTTTCTCCTTCTATAAGTTTTCTGACACGCACATACCTGATAACTATTATATGTATTTTACTGTTTGTGTACGCAGGGCAGCAAACAATAGTATTAGCTCTTTGTATTAATTCAAAATCAAGAAAATATATAACAGTATCGTACAAAAGATGTATTTTTAATTTTAACATGTTGCTACGGCGTAGCACTCGCTACGCTTGGCTCATAAATTTATATTTGGAAAAGGGCGATTGGTACGTATTGTAATATAATATACGTAGATTCAAACAATATATTTTATAGAATCCATTAGGGCAGAATTTGAATGTAAGACACTTTACTTCCTAAATGTTTGTATACTTCTTTCTGCGATTGCACATAGGTACCTATTTAACGAACATGGCACAAACGAATCCTTGTTCGACGATGACACTGATCAAAAGGGACTATTACGTCACTCAGAATCGTACCTAGAAAAGGAATCCGCTACAATACGGATTTTAATAAAAGCAAAACAGTGAATAATCTAAATAGTGTGAAGGTTTAAATATAGCGTCACGCGTTGATGTCTTTTATTAGTAAAAACTAATAATAAGTTGGAGGACGCACTCAACAGTATCTTTTTCACTTGAAATCAATAATTTTAGTTAGTTTTAAATTTAAAGTACAATAATATGTTTATGTATCTGTCTCTACGTAAATATGTACTAAGTCAACGGTGTCTATATCGTTACTCTGGGACTGATGAACCAATAATGCAGTAATATTTATTTGAAAACCTGTGTGATGAAATGTTACGGGACTCACAGTCACTAATAAAAAATAGATATCTAAATCCTATTATCCTATAAAATTGAAGGGAGCAAAATTAAAAGTTTAAAACAATACAACAACAACTAAATCTATTTTTGGAGATGATTGAAACTTCAATGCAGCATAGGTACTTGTTAAAACTTGCATGGCATACCAATTAGTTGTAAACCCATCAGCCCTGTCATACAAAATCCATGTGAGTCCTTGCATGCCATCATGTCGCGTCGCATCACACTGACATGTCATCTCCATCTCGTCAATCGGCCTCGCTGAGTCAAACGCTGACTTAGAATAACAATGATTGAATATTATTGTTCAGAAATGTTTTGACTAAAATTTATTTTTAATACTCGTATAACAACCTCTGCGGCTTAAACGCTAGCCTCACGTTACAGAGGTTCCAAGTTCGAATCCTTGTCGAACAAATATCACTTTAAGAAATTGCTTGTTGGATTAAGAAAGATAATCCCGTGCTTTAGAATGCACGTAAAGCCGTTGGTCCTGGCTACTTTCTACGGATGCAGGCAGTCGTCCTACGAGTCATGTCAGAAGGCGGCTCGACAATTTTGATATCAGCTATCAGATTTTATTTTCCGGTTATAATTTCAATAGGTTAGCGGAGTCAATCGTGGTGACGCTCAATCAATAGGTGAAATCAATATCCTAATAATAACAACATACATAACTCTATTTCTAGCCTATTTCGTTTTCTTCTACTATTGTTCATTTGTTAGGTATTCCAAATAAAATAATAACCTCTTTAGGTTTGCAGATTTTGAAGGCGGTGGAGGAACTTGACTGGGTGCTGGTTCCTACATATTTTAGCTTTATCTATAGTTCAAAATGATATTTTTAAATTGGACCAAAAGAAAGGTAAACACTTAATTTAGGTATTTTGCCGTTTATTCACATTACATGAAGATTACGTGCCATAATGGTATATCTATCACATTTGGTATAACTGTTCCAAGATTTAATAATATAACCAAATAAAACTTATAATATCACAAAAAAAATCTCACTACAGCCGTATACTAGCGCATAATACTTACAGATACCATATTATGGTTACTACGTTAGTGAAGATATTTTCAAAATCACAAACCTAGAGATCGACAACCGTTAAAACATATCAAGTTTCAGCATGTTTAGGAGTTCTTTGCAGCTAATATGACGCTTAGATGTAGTACGGATAGCCGTATGTGTACGCGTAAGGGTAGGAGTATGCTAGCGGAGTACTGTAGGAGTAGGAGAGAGGTGCGTAGTAGCCATAATCCAGTAGCACTTGCGGCTTGCCGGCGACACTGCCCAGCAGCGCACACGCCAGAATGAGGACCAACATCTGCTGAACAGAGAACACATTATTTACAGTATTTACTGCATGCGAAGTTTTACATAGGAGGACTTCGACTGATTATCTACAGGAGGAATATTACGCACTTTTAGTATAAAACAAATCTTATATATATAAAAAAAGAAATAGGTTATTATAATATAAAAAGCTTAAAAAGGACGTTGTTCCATTTTATTTATAGAGTCTGTGAATAGGTTTCCTTGTTATGATGAATAAAGGTCTGCTTATTACTAAAGGTGCGACCATCCGTCCTCCGTGGGTGCGGCTGATTGTTGTGGTACTTCTACACTTTATTCTCAAATATGATAAAAAGTGGGTTGGACAATGTTTTATAACGACATATAACTTGCGTATGCGTAGCCGCCGCGTAGCAAAGTCTTCGAGCAGAAATGGGCATTCCACGGTGGTGGATAAATCTTCGAAACATAAGTAATGGAATTCGATATTAACTTGTCACAATAATAGAAAACATTGGATAATTATAAATCTAAAAATTTTTTTAAATTCAAATACATACCATTAAGGGTAAATAAAACGTACTGAACTGAAACGTAACTAAAGAATAACTTTCGCCTTCATAATGCAATCCCTACCTACTACAAGAAATAGAAATTAAACTGATATTTTTAATGGTGTAGGATTTAGAATTGTATAGTATGTACCTAGAGCAAGATTTGATATTTTTTATTAGGTGCTTATGGTGTATCTTAATGGGCACATTTATTTTTATGAAGTTATATAACTATTAGGTACTACCTATAGTAATTGAAGAAGTAAGAGTACTTTCTCATTCGATAGAAATTATGCATTTTAAGTAAGTATACAAAATTTTAGACTCACCAGTTTATACATCCTGATTAGATATGTATCGGGGATCCACCGCACCAAGTCCGGATCTAGGGTTCACTAGACAGGATTGCTGCCGTCTGCTGCGACAATGTGCCCACAGGTCTCCAGCCGGCCCTTTTATACCGGGCCCCGCGTCCCGTCCGTGATCGGAAAAATAATAGCCAGCCGTCCTCACCTCTCAATGATACGAGGAGCACACAATGTCACATTAAGCGTTAATAGCGCGTCATCTCCATATCGGACCCGGATTACAATCACAACAATGGACTCACGACAGATTCGACGCAGATTAATTGCAGTAAAAACTAACTACGTGTAGTTTTTTTTAGAACATCAATCGCAGATGTGCGTGGTTTTCTGGTTCATTGTTGTATTAGATTGAGTAACTACTCAACATAGATGACACTAAACACATCGAATCCACTACAAATTACCTACCTACTGTGGTGTGCATGCATCCTACATGCTCACCGCGTTCGTGCTGGCAGCCTCTTTCCGCGTTTGAGCCATTTAATTATGAAAAGCGATAATGAATTCGAATTTAGTGGCTGCCAACGCAGACGGCCGTAGCTCCAGCTACGAGCTGGTCTCTATGTCATGTTCTTCAGAAATAAATAATTTAGAAGTCCAGATCCTCGTTTTATGTGGCGAGGGAAATCTACGACAGGATAGAGCTGCTGACGGCGCCTACGTCGTGATATGGTGGAGTGCTACAAGAGCCCCACCTTCCTCGCTAGCAAAAGAAGCAAGTGCTCAAGAAAGAAGAAGGACAGCTACGTGTTTCCCCAAGATGACGTGTCCCGCACGATGTGAGAAGATGATTTAAACGAAGACGATGGAAGGAGTGAGAAGCGTTGCTGCCGTTATGAAGGCGTCTTTCTGCGGCTGTCACGATGGCGCCATGAATGGACTAAGATGTGTGGAGGTGGTGCATTTGTGATAATAATGCCTAAAGGATGTGTTGATAAAAGCTAAGTCTCTATATTCATTTTATTAGTTGTGTCTAAAGGCTTGGTGAAGTGGCCTTTATGAAGTTTGAAGAGCTTCGTGTGATTTGCTGCTAAAAGCAAATATGTTGATGTGATTTTCCGTTGTGTTATGATGCTGAAGATGCGTTTTAGAAGAGTGCGAAGTGGAGAGACGACGGAAGAGTCGCCGTTTTTACCTACCTAGCTTATAGAATTAGAGTAGATAGTGTATTATGGTGTATATATTTTAGCTAATTTTCAATTCAATTCAATTTATTATTTTCGTAATTTGATGTAGTCATGGTGATAAGTCCGTTGTTTGGCAAATAATGTCTTTTTGTTTGTGTCATGTCATGAACAAAATGACTCATGACAGTTTTGACGCAATTCCGTCAAAGAAATTGTAAATATCTGAAAATTTAATTTTTGAAATAATTTCATAATATTATCGATAGAAAATAACTAAAATGTAGTAAATATAGGTTAGTTTCTAATATTTCTTATTGTCTTGTAGGATTGGTTAGGATGTACAAGTGATTTCCTGTGTTAATGCTTTAAAATGTTTCAGATTAACAAAAAAAAAAATCAAAAAACTGATGACGAATTTATTATGATGATCGTCTCTGATATGATGACCCTTCGAGAAAGCTGGACGACTTAAATCTAGATGACCACACACACGGTATGAAGAAGGAAAAACGTGCGCGTTTAGCTAGAATTTGGGTAGTTTTTTTTGGGGTTAATTGGGTTGATGCTTAGTTAGGTGTGTTCCGTGACGGAATATTTACTGTCACTCCACATCAAGCACATAGTGCTGTGGAGGAACTTTGGTTGGGTTCATGACTTTGAGTACTCTCGTTACCGGTACCGCAGCTAGGTGAATTCCCACTAATCTTTTCAGAGGATAGGTTGGAGCTGAAGAAAGAAAATAGCTCCCATTCCCATGTCTTGCCCAAAGCTAGGTTTTGTTATTGGTGATAGCCGTGCGCGTTTACTATAAATTCATTTTATTATTTTCTGGTAATTTTGTAGTTCATTGGTCGTCCAACTTTTTCAAATTTATTTCTTTAACCTTTCTTAATTGATTATTTGGTGACTATTGAATTATTAATAACTAGTTAATATTATTTTATTCATAGTATCCGACACAGATAGGTTTAGTAAACTTTTTCGAAATTTTATTGAATGTCTATTTGGATTAACTGTAGACAGACATGCTTGGCTGTGTTGATTCTTTTTTCTGGATGGTTTTTGATCAACTTAGTTGGATAAAAATACAACACCAACTAGCTGGTAGCAGCAGTCAGCTTTTGACATGTCTGTGACTTTGTAATGTTTTTATCCGTCCTTAGGCAGGTAGCTTAGCTTAGGACAAAACTTTGTAACCGAGTATTGTTAAAAAATATTGCAATGGTATTGCAAATTTTTTTTTTAACTGTACCGGGCGGGATGTGGTGTGCATGCATCCTACATGCTCACCGCGTTCGTGCTGGCAGCCTCTTTCCGCGTTTGAGCCATTTAATTATGAAAAGCGATAATGAATTCGAATTTAGTGGCTGCCAACGCAGACGGCCGTAGCTCCAGCTACGAGCTGGTCTCTATGTCATGTTCTTCAGAAATAAATAATTTAGAAGTCCAGATCCTCGTTTTATGTGGCGAGGGAAATCTACGACAGGATAGAGCTGCTGACGGCGCCTACGTCGTGATACTACCTACATAGTACCTACTATATAACTAACCCGACTAATGTTCTGCAAATTAGCATAGGTTAGGTGCAAAATGATATCTTTCTATTTCTTCGTTGACCCCAATATTGTTTCATACTATAAATTCAGTCACGTGACCGGCCACTTTGTATGATAAGTTAAATTTTAATTTTGAGATTTCAACCTATGTTCCTTATGGAAAGTTGTTCAGTTTCAACATGAGTACTGCCACTATGTTACGGATAGACAACAATTTAAATTTCACGGTGTAGCTAGGTATACGTTGATTTGAGGAAATACCTACGTGTGCCTACGTACGTATACCTACGTTATTGCAACTTTAGTTGACTCATCCATGACTGCAACAGAGATAGAGCGCATTTAAATAAGTAGATATTAGAGTTGTGTAGGTAATGCGTGTAATATCACAAAAGTAATATCACCCTAAAAAGTAATGTGATATCACACATTACGCCAGTATTTTAACCAGTACACTACACCAGTACACATCACACATTCATTAGCAAAGCATAGTGTTTAGCATAGCTTAACTACTCCGTCCGTCATCGTATCATGTTCAGTACCTTAGTACTCAGCTCAGTGATGGATAGGTGATGGAAAAGCGCGCGACGCGGTGGCCGGTCAGTCAGATAAGTATTTTACGGGAGTCAAACAAAAGACAAAAAGGACGCAGTTCTGCGCAAGAGTGAGCGCGGTGTTTGTATGTGTGCTGCTATGGTACGATACTGTACGGAATATGTAAGATTACAGAGCATTTTTTCGTAGGAAGTGTACAATTTCGTTCAACATTTCGGGTACTGTTTAGGGTGATGTGTACTGGTACGGGGTGATATCACCTTTTCGAATGTAATGAGTAATGTGATATGTCATTAAAACGTACTGTTTTGCGCATGTCTAGTAGATATACCTAAATAAGATTACGGTAGTTACGACGACTACGGCCGGAAGACAGCGTGCGAGCAGTCCCCTTACAAGGTGGACTGACGATCTGCCGACTGTCGTTACAGAAAACCATCTGCATATAGGTATAAGCCAAGCACGACCAGTTGTCGGGGAGCTTATTGGCTTCTCAGCAGTGGACGTCTACGGGTTGATGATACTTAAACTGCTATATTTGTGCTATCATCATTAAACATAGGTACGTTTGAAATGAAAAACACATGAATCGGCGGTCATTCAACACCTATTTATAAAAATGTGGTATAGCAGCAAAAACAAAGTTTATAAAACAACGATATTTTGGCCATTATTGTATTTTCCCGTTGATTATTGTTTGTGGCAAATAAAGTAGGTAAGCGCTAATCCCCTATTTATTACACATGTGGATTGTCTGCTTTATATATTTTAAGTTATTCTCTTATGTTTAAAGTTGGTAGCAAATTTTTCGCATCTACATTGTTACACAAAGGCGTCTTTTGGGAAGAATTTGTAAACACAACTTAGAGCGCTTTTTCTGGTTAGAAGCCGCAGAGAGTTAATTACTTCGCTACAATTGTAGCGCTTCGCAATTGACCCCGCGGGGTTTCAATTTGTTCAACTTTTACCCGACAGCTTTAGCAAAAATCTGCCTTGCCGTAAAGGGGTGGCGTTGAGACGGCTTTACCAATCAAGTAAGTATTTTGTTGACAAAGACTCGATTTAAATGAGTGAATAACAATAATGTAAATGATTACTCGTATTTTCTTAAATAATCTTAAATAAATAAATATCATCATTTATCTATATTATGGTTACATACATAGAACAAGTAAGGCCATTGATTATGATCATTTTGACCATAACTTCGATATTCAATAAGTAGGGTAAAGCTGGTGCACCCGAAGGGTAATTTTACTTGTTTGATAGATCGGCTATGCTACGAGAAGGCGCTGGATGTCGGCAATGTAACAAAGGTCTGGTAGTTCCTATATCTATATTTTTTATATTAGTTAGTTGTATGGGGATTTTTATAGGGTAGGTAAGTAGGATATATGATCCTTGAATACCTTGGAGTTTGGAGATCTTTTGTTCAAGCATTAAAGATTTCTCGGCAAATAAATGGCGATGTTATGATTATAAAAGGACTAGTTTCTCTTCGGTGACAGTGTGAGCACAATCCGAACTACATCACTACATAGTCACTACATAGTATAAAATAAAGTCGCTTTCTCTGTCCCTATGTCCCTCCCTTTGTACGCTTAAATCTTTAAAACTACGCAACGGATTTTGATGCGGTTTTTTTTAATAGATAGAGTGATTCAAGAGGAAGGTTTATATGTATAATACATGCATAATATACTGAAGGATAACCCACAATAACCATTTTCCCGTGCGGAGCCGGGGCGGGTCGCTAGTACTACATAAAAACAAACATTGTATGACCGAAACGCTTCCTGCCTGTACACACGATGTATATTCTTAAAAAAAAAGAAGTACAGTATAGTACCCTTAGTTAGTACCCAATACACATGCTGATGGACACTCACTCGCTCATTAAGGATTCGTATTTCCTGCTAGCAAGGCCCAAGTATCCAGCGACACTTGCTGGCTAGCTACCTTATAATTGTCTTTGCTGTATTTTTTTTGGTGTCAATAAAGTGTATATTTGTATTGTATTGTATGCAGTTAGACAATCAAGGTTACTACTACGGAATACGGGCCCTCTCAAGGTCATAATGTCCAGCCGCATGTGCTGCCTACTACTACTGTAGGTACTTATACTTTTAAGTGTATTATAACGATGATTTACACAGAGCTAGGAAATGAAACAAGAAAACATATAATAAAAAATTATAACTTATATTTATCTATATGTATATACATAATAATGATAATCAGTCGTCATCCAGTTTCTGCCGCATGTTCCGCTTGGCGTGTCCCAGTCTGCGGCGCTTGAACTCGACGGGCCCGTCGCCCAGGGACTCCACGCGCTTCTCCGAGAACCTCACAACCTCGCGCTCCATCACCACGGGCGGAGGAATCACTTCCTTGCTCGTCTTCGGTAACTGGAGATCTATCTTTTCAACCGGCCTAGGAGAAGCGAAACAAACCTATTACTACAATTTAAGCCGGGTCCTGATTTGCGTTCTGACAAAAGGTCGGGCCAAGAGTACTCTAAACCGACGAGCATGTATGAGGAGATTAATGAGTGTGGATGAAGCGAAAGAAGTATGTTTAGATCGTAGCAAGTGGAAGGAAGTGGTCTCTGCCTACCCCTCCGGGAAAGAGGCGTGAGTTTATGTATGTATGTATGTAAGCCGGGTCCACAGCTCCGTGTTTTCATGTTTTTAACACGCTAACATGTTAAGGAACATAATATTTCACTGGCGACAGAAAACAAAAGACGAAAGGGACGCAGTTATGCGCAAGAGTGAGCGCGGTGTATTTGTATCTCATTCTAACGCATAACTGCGTCCCTTTCGTATTTTGTCTTCTATATTAGAGTGTTCAAAACACGAAAACACGGAGCTGTGGACCCGGCTTTAGGGTAACCCCGTTATCTCCCGCGGGGATAGACAAGCAAGTGAGTAAAGGACAACACTGTATTGATCTCATCGGGATCTGAAAGATCGGTTGATTGACCTTGATTGTCGCATTTTATATCAAAAAATCATGGAATTTGACGACACGACGACAAAAAATTTTCAGTAAACAAAAATTTTTTTACTTTCATTTCTTTCGTTTCGTTCGAACTCAAGAAATGAAAATTGTTAGACACGAAAGAAACGATCAATTTTCGTTTCGTTCTTTTTTTGTTATCTTTCGTATTTTGGTGAAATCCCTGGGCACAGAAGAAAATAATAGTACTAATCCGTACAGAAAGGACACTCACTCCCCCGAGTTCCCCGCCCAATATAGCGCCCCACGCCCCGTACCCCGCAGGCGCCGCGAGACTCTGCCAGGGGTGTTCGGGGGTGTTTTACATAGCGCCTAGCGCCATTGACTTGTAGTAGATAATATTCAGTTGTTATTCAAAAAGAAGTAGCTTGTCAAAACGCGTACTCTGTATGGAGTGACCGACCAGTGCCCTGGGGCAGATACATACTGGTTGACGACGGGTGTCCAGCAGCCGTACGGTGCAGTGGCGCGCGGCGCGGGCCCGTGGGGGGCGGGCGCTCTGGCCGCGGCGACCGGCGCCGGCGCCTTCACTGACAACTCGCGCATCTGCTCCCTGGCTACATACGCTTTCGCCTCCTTTATCGATTCTTTTTGTTTCTGTTTTCTGTAATAATTATTTATCAGAGATCAATGCACTTCCACCAACTTCCCCTATATGCTTAAAGGTATTTATGTTCAAAATCCATTGTACAAATAGAAACGGTCCGATCACTACGGCACACGCGTGACCTTCCCCAGTTTGATTCAACATCTATTGGTTGATTCAAGATCAATAAATAATCATAACTTTTATAACCCAAACCATAAAAGAATAAGAAGATATAAAATTAACAGATTAATAATAAGTCTTACTTTTGTTTATCCAGTTTCTTTTTCTCATCTGCTTCTTTAAGTTTTTGTTCTTCTTGTTGAGATATAGACATGTATTCATCAGGTGGATCCCAAGTTGTTTCTATAAACAAAAGAACAGACGTATCAGTAACAGCATTATGAAAAAAAAAAACAACGAATATATATTATTTATTGTTTTTTTGCCTGTTAGGCGCAAGTCATAGAGAATTGGGCTCAGGCGGGGCACGGTCGACTTTTAAAGTCGTTTCAAGCGCATAGGAATAAGAATGTCAATAGGCGGACCCACACCAAGCGAGCAATAGCCCGCCCGCCTTGGCAAAAATTAAATGCTTTTGGCTCTTCATTTATACTATGTGGTCATGTAGCTGCTTGCACCTTAACTATTAGAGACCAGCCATATCATGCTAGCGTCCCCGTCTTTGTTTCACTTGCCTTGCTGCCTAGATTCTATGATTGAATGTGCGACGGCCAGTACTGGCACGACGCCGACGCTCGTATGACGCTAGTGTGGGGGTCTCTTAACTTATTTTTTCTTGTTAATGTCTCCATCCATAGAATAAAAAACAAACTTCCTATTCTAGGAACTAACCATTAGTTTCTGTATTCCAAAAGTATGTGTTTCCATCGTCACTTTTTACTTCCTGCCAAGCTGGTGGTGCTTTCATGGTTATAACTTTAGCGCTTGTAAGTTTGTTTTTTTCTGGCCTTGCACTACTGCTACTTGC